>WAAD01010045.1:0-12909 GCA_013389945.1 Fregata magnificens | reverse complement strand
TATAATGGACATATTTAGCTATTAAGAACATTATCCTGTTTTGTTGAATGGTCCAACTGCAATTCTCCAGTTCTAGAGTACATTAAATAATCTCCCAACTATCACATGCCAGCTTTTGGTAATTCACCGACAAAAAAACAAGGTAAAAATACACTCAGCACTTCCTATTTCTTTTCCATTTAAAGATAATAGCTATCATTGCAATACCACAGCACAAAAACATTACAGAAGGCAATCGCTAACTTGGGAACATACATGCATCAACAAGAGTATCTAATACTCCTATTCCCTTTCTCTCTCAGGTGCATGTGTGCACAGGTACATGCAGGCACACAAAATACACACATGCACGCCTCAAGCAACGCCCTTCCTTTCCTTATAAGGGTCCAAGACTGTAAGCACTAATTGCAGGAGTTTTTCCTTTCTTCAGACTCCTCATGGAAACAGCGTGAAGTACAGACCTACACAATCCTAGTAACAGAAACCCTTTGTACAATCACCAAGTAAACCTTGGAGAAATTTCTTAAAAAAAAAAAATGAAAACCTGCAAAATGTAAGAAAGGAACACAACTCTGTACATCTCCCGGCCATTCAGAGAAACAGCACCCATACAGCTGCCGTCTCCCATTACAGGGAACACAGCACTATGTACTCTTAAACACGTCCCTGTGAAAGAGCAAGGATCACTGAAGCAAAACCTTTCCCACCCCAAGCAACCAAGCCTTATTACCAGTGACAAATGAAGCCATGGGGCTTCAACCCATCAACAGGAAAAGAATAGTACAGATAAAACCAGCAGCTTTAAATGCTATCCTACAAAACATAAATTAAGGTCAACATCAGCCACTTAGGCACAGTGACCATCCCTTCCCTCCCCCCAGTCCTCCTCTTTAAGTGCAGGTCAAGGAGAAATAAGCAGTCTCATGTTAAATTGTATGCAGAATTTTACAAATTTTATTCTGTCAATATTAACAGAAGAATGTGGGGAATCTAACAAAACTAAGTTTGTGCTGCTGAATGTCATGCACCTAAATATCTTTACAAATCTAATTAGATTCCGTATCTGAAACATAAGCAAAACTCAGCTTTATTGGAACATGTTACTACTTCTAAAAAAGCTACCTGTTAACATGGCTATGCTTTACTAAAACGTTTAACTCTCAATTGTAAAATTTGTTCATGAATTTCAGTAAACAAGACTGGGTCTATAGGACCATGAGCTTATGAGCTCATAAACAACACTGTTACTAATGAAACAAATTAAGTTTAAAATACAACTTTGTATAAATAGACTCATTAGGAGCTGGAATTTAACAATTTAAAAAATTCCACTGGGAAACAATTTCCATCAGTGAACAAAAATTGCATGTGTATAATAACAAGGAACCTACCACCTTCAGTAAGTAGTTCAGTGGTATAACATGGTGACACCATCACTGGCTGAATTATTTTAATTACTTGGGCATTCTTTATGGAAAGTATATGACAAAAGAACCCAAACTGTGGAACCCAAACATAGCGGGAGGTAAAACCTGTTCACTTACTTTCCACTAGTAAGTTAAATTAATAGGCTAAGAGACTGCTTTTACTTCACCACTCAAGACAGCCCTTTGTCACTGCCATGCCCCACTCACTACATCAGTGTTTAGGATCAAAATGTGTCTCTTGGGACCACAGACTTCAAAAACAAAACAAACTTTTGTATGGTGTGGTGGGAAAGAGATGGACACATCTTCTCCTCTGTCTGTAACTTTGAGAGCTACATATCAAAGAAAACTGCAATAACGACTGCATGTAAAAATCAACACTAAAGATGATGCCCAGTGAAAAAGTAAGATGATTCAAGGGGAAACATAAAATAATTAAAACAGCCTTTTCCAAGGGCTCCTCTAGATCCGCAAATAAACATGTTTGTTTCCAATATACATGTCCTCCAAAGGAAAGGTTTTGTTGCTACAATAAATGAAACCTCAGAGGCTAAGCAGTCCTCTGCCGACACAACGCAGCTTTGCCGACAGTATTTCAGAAGAACAGATTTAAATTGACACTTTCAATACAACAACATTGTCCAAAACAACTGCAACAATTACTACAGGGCAGATTCTCTCAAATAAGAAACTTATTTGTTTCTTTAGGCATCCCACAGACTGATGAACTGATGTTGCAAGGGAGGGGGTTTTTTTAGTAGCAATGTTTATTACTCTGCTTGTCACTTCCAGACTGGACTTCCTTTGCATATCCTACATCTATAGCTTTCAACATTTGTTAATAAACAGATCATTAAAATCTGTTCAGTGGATGGGGCTGTATTTTTACTGTCTGGTTGCAAATCACCTTAAACTGATCTAAGTTCAGATCTCAATGCTGTTCTCCCTGCGGTCCCTAGCAAGTGTTCTGGTCACCTCCCTTCAGGCAGCACTACGGCTTGTGCAACATGTTGAGTTAATTCAGGAAGCTGATCCATCTGAAAACTAATCCACACCTGCCCATCTTCGCAAAACCAACGCCCGCCACTGTGCCCCATCCCTCCTCCCCCCACCCTCCAAAACCACACACTGCAATTTTCCAGCCTTCTTGGACCAGGTCATTACACACCTGCAAAGGACTTGCATTTAATACAAGGCAGAGGGCAAGGCTGCATGGGCAGAACTGCAGCATCTCACACTTGCAGCATCCTTTTTATCTTTTCACAAACTCCCTAAAATTATACTATATTTCTCTGTGAAAGGATAGATCATGTACTAAAAGCCAGTCCTTTTCAAGGATCAGGCACATTCAGAATAATCATCCCTTTCTTCCTCACAAAACGAGTTTAGTTTCGCAAGTAGATTAAAAGAAACCACCTACAAGAACTACTGTGTTTTAGAAAATGTGACAAAACCAGGCATTCTGTCACAGCCTGAACAGAGTCCAACCTGCTTTTAGGAACACTTCTACAAATGCCTAGTAGAAAACGGGGAGGGAGTAGCCATCTAGTCCCCTTCCATCTCCCTCGTGAAAAAAGCTCTCACTTATAGAGGACGCTTTCAGCGACAGACTGAGATACAGTCTGGCACTCAGCGGCAGCCAGCCTACCCGGGCAAACCATCCCTTCTGTATTGTATGGAACACTACATGCTATCAGCAGTCACAAAGCCAACGCTGATTTTGTGGCAACTAGCACTACTCCAGAGGGTGACTGTCAGACAGTACGGAAAGTGGAGCATGCACTCTTACCTATCTAAATTCCTGAGAAGACAGGCACATACAGCCTTAGCAAAAACTCCCAGTAGCTGTCACAACCAACTTCACATGAATCATAGCATGGTGAAACCTAGAAGCAGAAAGACCATGGGTATGAACAAACCTTGAATGAGAGATGAATGGGTGAAATCTTTTTCAGAAGGTAAATAGGTTTGTGGAAATTGTGCTTGTAAGAAGCCAGAAGCAACAATGCAGACTTATAAAACCATGAACCTATTAAGTTTTTGTAGCTAAACTTACTCATCTCAGAGAGTCTGCATGAGAAGTTTCTCACTATAACAATCCCAACCTTTCTCTGAACCAAGATTTTTTCTTCCAGAACACATTGCGCCAGGTAGTTGGAGATTAAACAAACATTTGGTTACACCTGCAAGAAAGGGAACACTTAGCAGTGCCGTGGCCCATTTCTTTCCTCACTACTCTTTTTCCCAACTTTTTTCACTACTTTTTTCCCCAACTAGTCAACATAAAGCCTATCACACATGTCAAACACAAGGGAGAGCAGGAGTGAGTTTATCTAAGTCACCAAATGTAGTCCTCCAAGAAGACTCCAAGAGTAGCAAGAAAAAAAGTTTCAAAGCTGGTCCTTCCTATTTACCAGGTCCTGTAATAAAATCTGTATTGTTTCAGCATTAGCCTTAACATCTGATCTCTGTCTATTGCTACAAAAGGCTTGCATCTGTAGATGATAGGAGCCCTCTAAAATTAGGCTGGGCAAACAGATGTAACCATGGCGATTTATACTGCAGTCCCAAGAACTCTGCAGAGACACAAGCTGGAGGTAGAGCACATACCGCCAATGAATTTTTGTCCTCCTCTACTCCCACCAAGTTCACGCATTACAGGAGATGTGCAGTGAATCATATCAGAGAGACAGATTAAAATCCAATTCTAAATAAGGAGACTGGAGAGGATGACCTAGATCATCTCTCCAAACTTGTTTTCCCCAATCTAGTTCACTGCACAGCTACATAAGCACTTGTACTGACATGAGGCAGAAAAGGCAAAGGACAGGATAAGCAGACAAGGACGGCTGCTTTCAGCTGCAATGCCAGCATAAGCTGCACATAAAACCATGGTACAAGCGCTATTTATTTCATTATAATGATCTCTGAAATTTGATAGGTTGATAAGCAAATATTAAGTCACCCATTGCTACTCTCCCAACAGTTATTTCTAGACAGAGTTGAATAAAGTTCGAATACTTGGTGGCAAGAACATCAGCATCAACCAAAATTCTTTTAAAAGTGCCAGACAGCATTATCAACAGAGCTCAAGAAAGTAATTATTGCTGTCTTTCTTTAAGCAATTAATAATACACTTTCATGGTAGGGTTTTTTCCTTGAAAGTTCAGTTCAGGCTTATTTACAAAATAGTGTGTGAAATTAAGACCTTGGAAAAACAAGAAGCATCATTAAAAGAGCTGCAGTACAAAAAAAAAAAAAGATCAAGTGCAACAAAAGCAGTTTCCAAAAGGCAGAGAGAACTAAACTCATGTTTAAAATAACATTCCAGGAAAAACTGCATTTTAACTTTATCAACAAACTAAGCCTATCTCTTTCAAGTAGAATCAAATTCTAATTTTGGGGTGGAAAAGTTCAATTATAACTCAGTCTAACGAAGCAAGTAAAAGGTTTAAAACCTGTCTGTCTGTGATTGCTACCAACATTTTGGCAAGCCATTTGGGCAGCAGGTAAATAAATAACATCTGCAGGCGGTGGCCTTCTGGTCAAGAAAAATTTTCCTTGTTTTCTTTAGGGAAAAATTCTTCACCTATTCTAGCACTACTAAGATGCATCANAAGGCCGCCTACACAATGGAGAGAGTGAGAAAAAACACACTTGCAGAGCTGAAAAAACATTGGTGTAGGCGTATGTAAGGGGGGAGGGAAGAAAGAACTTCGTTCTACTGAAAAAGGCTATTTTCTTACATCATCCTTGGAAGAATTAAAATGTGTTACTTGAAGAGAATTCAAAGGATTGTTTGCTACGTTCCAGATGTCAATATGCAGTACTACAAGCAAGATGAGGAATCCTTGCAGATTCATCCCCCTGATCTCAGAATCTGCCACCTACCCAAAGAATGCTTTGCTTCCCCCACTTCTCTGCTGCATCCTGCAAAAGCTATTCTCACAGAGCAGCAAGTCACCTGCAGAACAGCAGTTCAAAGCTTTAGAAGCCTTATATAATTAATAACATTAGGAAGTATTGAAATTGTAGCCAAAGCCTTTTCAAAAAAAGAAAGGGAAAGAAAACGCTCTCTAGAAACACTAAGAATAACTAGCATTTATTCTCAGCAGAATCTAACAGTATTCAAAACTGCTGGAAAAAAAAGCTACAAGAAGTTCAG
Organism: Fregata magnificens; assembly: GCA_013389945.1. Classification (NCBI taxonomy): domain Eukaryota; kingdom Metazoa; phylum Chordata; class Aves; order Suliformes; family Fregatidae; genus Fregata; species Fregata magnificens. The sequence goes on along the minus strand of WAAD01010045.1, from coordinate 7,317 downwards.
ATGTTTCTTTCTCATAGACACTTAAAAAAACCATCTTCCTCCCTAGTCTACACAGCCTTCAGTCCATTCACTTCCCAAGAAAAGTGAGCAGGCCTCTCAGGATGCCCTGTTAACTAATCCAGATTTTCAAAAGAAGGAACGAGCACCAGTGGAAAATATCCTTCTCAGTTTTCTTTAGGAAGGCACCACCTATATGCATTATAATTTCTAAATAAAGAAGTCTACATAAAGTGTTCTCGTGCCATCATAAAGCTATGAAAATATTTTTAATAGGTCTGTCTTTCCCTTCATAAGAAAAACAAAAGGCTTTTGATGTACGTGCATTAGCTGATTATTACTGTAATTACTACCAGAGGAATAAAGACAGCCAGGACAAGTTTCACCAGTGAACTTCAACAAACATGAGATGATGCACTGCAGGGAAGAGAAGATGCTGCTGCTTTCATGGCGTCGGAAACCAGCCTGCAACCTGTTTTGTGAATCCCAGTCACAAGGAGACAGGACTTCAGCACCTAACTCCCTTGAGTGTTCGGGTTGGTATTTTCAAAACCCTGTGCCTAGCAGATGACTGAATTCCTGCACCTACAGTACACTGCCGCAGTGGAGAACAGCCTACAGAGCAGTACTGCTGGAAGGCCACCTCCAACCAAAGCTTTCACTGGGTTCTAAGTTTCATCTCCAGCCAAACGTATGCTGTCACTGAAGAGGCTGAATGCCAAAAACTAACAACATTACGACAAAGTAAACTCCATTTTTATACGTCTTTTCAACTATATGATTGCTAAGCACTAATGGCTATTACTCATACACATCAGAAACAAAGGTAAGACAGGGTTTTAAAAAGCATCAAGCCAGCTGACTTGCACAAACCTATACGGCAAGCAAAAGCAGCACACTTAGAAGTCACAGCTAAGCTCCTAAAATTACTCTTAAAACACAAGACAGTTGCTCCTGGAGCTCGCTGAGGCACAAATTCTTCTAGGTCAGAAAGGCAGGAAAGGATGAGTATCAAAGGGAGGTATAAAACTCAGCAGCAGTAAAACCTCCAGAAAAAAGGAGGATCTGAAACAATGAATATGAAATGGTGAAAAACACAGAAGCAAGAAAAGTAGTAAGGCAATGTAGAAACAGGTACAAAAAAAATAAAGGTGTATAAAGCGTAGTAAGAACTGAAATCCCTTATTCTAGGAAAACTGGCATCATTTATTATAAAATAAGGTATATAGACTCCTATTAAACTTTGAAATTATAGCCATCTTGACTTTCACCCTAGTGAATAGCGAAATGCTATTTCTGACACATTAATAAAGCCTCTCTACATACTAATACACATATAATTCTAATAAACCAAAAATGCATGAAAATATCACACAACAAATGAATCACATACATAGAATCTGCATCCTAATAAAGCGTATCCTTTCATGCTCGGCTTGTCAAGCTAAGAACATTTGCTTTAAGAGTCACTGCCAGAATAATCTGATCTCTTGTATTCTTCCATAAATTTAACTTTTAGGTAAAGTGAAGTTTTATTTCTTCTCAGTGAGAACAGAACAGCTCAAGGTAGTTTGGAAGGCTGCCTTTTACTGTCAGGCTCTAAGATGTCCAGTCAGACTGAGGCTATTAGGAAAGAAAAAACCCTAGAAGAGCATGGAGGGCTGTCAGGGGATTCTCTGCTGCTGCTGACATCAAAATTCAGAGAGAATATTTACCTTTTGTTTTTCAGACACTAGGAGACCTTCAGGAATTTCTCAGAAATATGCTACTACCAAGGAAGAAAGCTGAACTAGTGAAACCTTTTTACCTTCTCATACCTCTTTCTAAAGTAGCAGTATAGAAGAAGAGATTTGAAATTGAATTATACTTCAATTTCTGAATGAAGGGAGATTCAGCTTAGGGTGGGGGTGTGTATGGGTTTTCTCATTTTGTGTGTTGTTTCCTTCCTCTCATCAAGGGTAAACTAGAAGTCTAATGCAGATTTACAGGATGATACAAATTCGAATACCTTTAACATCATAATTATACACTATCAGTCAAAATTAGTAACTTTGCATTTAATTCATTAATTCCTTTGCTGCCCTGTCAACAGGAGCCAATTACTGTAATTCTTAACGTTTTTCTCAAAAGGGGTAATGGCACAACATTTCAGTTAATTTCATTTCACCTGAAAAGGCTTCTTCTGACGCTCACAACATCATTTTAGTGCAGTAAGCCATAACCTTTCCTGATTATTCACAACCACCATGGCTTACACACTTTCACACTGAGGCCAGTTTTTCTAGCCATAGCATGTATGACCATAATAGCTTATAAATGGCTTTATGTTTACCTTTAATATAGCTGCACATCCTACAAGTAAAATACCTGTACCAAGAAGATACTGCTGACTGGAAAGACCTTCTCATCTGTGAGCTAATGCCTTTGTACAGTGCTGAACTTACCGAAGTGAAACATCAAGGCATTTAGAGAGCACAACCATGAAAATGTGAACTTTGGAGTTATTTCTGACAACAGTAAACACTTTAAAGTAAGGAATGCAAATACTTAGAGTTTGAAATGGAGAAAACCAACAAGAAATGCAACAGAGTCCACTCCGCCCCCCCCATGAAGTAGTGACCCATCCTTTTAGCAGTCCAATATTCATTCTTTAAAACTTAGTTTTTCTCTTCTGAAAAGTTGTCCTATTGCTTGTTTTTCAGCCTAGCTTTCTGTCACAGCTAAGCTATAAGAGAAGGACAGGCTTTTCCACTGTAGAAGGAGTTACTGCTGCCAAGCAAAGAACTAATAATCTGTCTATGGCAGAAAATACTGGAGGAGCAAGCATAAAGGGCAAATTCAGTGCAAATTCACAGTTTGAAAGCTCACTCCTTTTCCATTTTGCTTCCCACCCCCCTGCTTCTTTCATATGTAATTTCAGTCCATTTGACTGCTGTGAAAAGAAATTAAAAAACTGAGCTGGCATCCCGATCGACTTCTGTATTTGGAATTTTAAAGCTGTTTGTCCATGAAAACAGAGGAAGCGCCATAGAGAATATGCTGCTGTTAGAAAGCTTTCCACTGATAAGGGTTCAAAGTGCTTTGCAGATAAGGTAAATATCATTAAACCAAATACAAAGAAAGGGAAATCAAGGCAAGAGAAAGAAAAGGAATTGCTCAAGGTCATCCAGCAGCCAACTGGCAGAAATATTAGTCTTCCAACTTCTGGCACCCATGGCAAAAGACCATAATGACTCCTCTTTATAAGAAGGCTTTCATCAGCACTTTGATGAACTGATAATACACATAATGTAAGCAACAATACACTAGCTAGACAAATTAGGTGCCCAAAACAAGAAGGCAGAAAACTGCCTAACAGTGAACAAACTAAAAGCCATGAAGTGCTGTTACTGAATGGCATCCATGCACACCATCAACCAGTGGGTTTCCATTGGCATGTACTAACATCTCTCAACAAACAAAACATAAAATCACATTTCCCCAATCTTTCGCAATATACCGGCATACTGCATAAACTCCACTATTTTACCCTTTACAACAAAAAGTGTTTAAGCCAGGAATATCCAAATGCAAATTTCGGTTAACTGTGTACGTGCTGTGAGCACCTTCCACAAGCCTCCAATCCCCTTCACAGCACAACAGAAATGTACACCATACATCTGCTACAGAAGGAAGCTTCACAATGAAAGTTGTATAGATGTATACTGCCCGTAAAATTCATTAAAAGAGGCATTAACTACATCACTATTGTTTCAAAAGATCCAAGAGAATATGAAAAATTCCACTCTGTTGAGCAGAATTTATTCAGTCTTCAAAAGCTTTGAAACTGTATTGAACAGAAAATCCTAGTAATCTCTAAGAAGTTTCACACTCCATAAATCTTATCTTCTTCTATCCCTAATTCAAACTTCAACTATAATAAAAAAAACAATTCTTTAGCTAGAAAGTTTTTTGCATATGTAACCAAACTTCTGCTTTCCTATGCTACAAGTCTTCCTTCAAGAAAAAGAAAATATTCATCCACGCCGCCTTTCAGATATTCAGAACTCATTATTTCCATCCTACTGAAAGAGACAAAAGTAATTAAAGATATTCTCTCCTGCCACACCCAAGGTTTCCATTTTCAGTGGAGAAGCCCCTTCTACACTGGCATTTCATGGGAACCGATAACCTGTTATTCCATAAAACACAAGCACCTTATGTCTCCATCCCCATTTGACTCACTTGGCAGGCCCAGTAATTTCCATTAGAGTTGGGGTTTCTCTGCCCATTCAAGGACCTTCATGCTCTTTGCCAGGTTAAGGTAAAATTTAAAAGGGTTCTTTGCTTGTTTTCCCAGGAAAATTACAAATGATTTTGTACTCTTCTCAGTAGAGAGCTCATTTATCCACATTTCAAGATATACTGTTCTATAAACAGTAGTTCACAGTTTTCCTCTTGGTCATGCAACTCTTCAGGAAACAAAAAAAAGCATTTTTCTGTCTCCTTAGACAGCATCAATATCATTACAGCTTATATTAAAAAAGTTTTGTAAAGAATTTATTGAAAACAGGCACAGTCTAGCAATTTGACCACATGTCTAAGAGCTCTGCATAATTCAAACAAGCAATTTTACTTGTCTGTTCTGCAATTTTCCCATTAATGAAAATAATATTTACTTCACAGGGGTCAGAATGATTAATTTCCATGAAGAGCTTGAATCTAAAACAGAGGGTAATTTGATAGATCTCTGAGGAGACAGGGTGAAGGAAAAACAAATTAGATTTTATATTCATTTTCAAATGAGAAAATATTTGAGTTGCAGCAGAACCAGCTACTTTTGCATTTCCAAGAATATTAGCAAAATTACAGACAATAAAGAAAACTAAATACTAATATAATTTCTCTCAAACTACATGCCCAGCCATGAACAGCAGCAGATGCTTCAACACCAGATTTTTATGTGAACAGACAAGTTTTGGAATCTGCCTTGATTCTTGTCCATTCCAAAGTTGCTGCAGTTTCACTAATAAAATTAGATGTAACATTTTGAGAACACAGTGCTCATTTATCCGTAGGAAGAAAGGGAAGAGAGTTACAGAACACTCTGAACGTATTTTTAATAGACCCAAACCAAAAAGAGAAATGTAAGAAAGTTACCTAGTGAATCCAGAAACTATTAATATAGCTAACTATTAAGGATTCATGAAAGTCTATTCCCAGCTTCAACTGTTCAACTCAAGGCCAGAAAAATTACCCAGTCCACATCAATGTACTACATAATTATTCAAACACTATTCTTAAGGTGCTCTGACTATTACAGAACCATTTGTGCCCAGCCTGACGAAGTATAGCTGAGAATCCGGTTCACACATTTTCTTCTTTTGTTAAAAATAAAGTGATTTTGAATGTCTGGCTCTCAACATAGGATTCTCTTATTTGTCAGTAAATATACAGAAGCATGAATTCACAAATACATACTTTTCCTGCTTTTTTTAGTACAAGAAGCACTGAGAAATTAGGCTACTTCAGGTATTTTGGGTATTTTGAATTAATTTCTGGAGTATGTTTGATAGGGAGTAAACAGTCTTAAGAAAAATGATCTTTGTCAACGCAAGTATCTGACACATTGACGGACGGCATATTGTACAATACATACCACGTTGACACAGACTCTGACACTAGATACCTCATCTTTAGAAGTACCATGGTCTGAAGGTAAATGAGTAATTACAAGATGTAACATTGAACCCAAGTTAGGAGATGGAGATATAAGGAAGTCAGGGGAGGTTTTTTGCTATTATTTTTGTCAGGGAGAGGGAGCTAAAATAGCATATTTGTTTTTCTACAAATGCTGCAGTTAAAACACTTCGTAACTAACACCCTAGGATAGAGAGAAAAATACACTGTTGAACATCTCATGATTTTAATAGGAATACCAAAAAACTAGACACCCTTGTTTCTAAAGAAACTGCAGTTCTAGGAACGAAACTAAAGTAAGAAAATTGTTAATACGGGAAATTAGATTATGAAGAAACAAAACAGCAAGGTTATCCATTCTTAATGAAGTATGTGAAATATTTCCATGTTGCCACAAATTGGAAGTCTACACTTCAGTAAGTATTCACTAGTGCTGGGGAAAAACACAACCTAGAAGTACAAGAGCAGAAAAAAGTGACTTAATATAATGCCGTAGCATAAAAGGTGATAACACAGGTTTTGTTGGGGTTTTTCTTTGTTTAGATGCAGAAAACTGAGTTTAGTTTTACTTTACAAAAAGATACTCTTCTAATCATAGAATCACAGNGCCATTCCCTCAGGTCCTGTCACTGGTCGCCAGGGAGAAGAGATCGGCACCCGCCCCTCATCTTCCCCTTGTGAGGAAGCTGTAGACCGCAATGAGGTCTCCCTTCAGCCTCCTCTTCTCCAGGCTGAACAGACCAAGTGACTTCAGCCGCTCCTCATATGGCTTCCCCTCTAAACCCTTCACCATCTTCATGGCTCTCCTCTGGACACTCTCCAGTAGCTTCACATCCTTTTTATACTGTGGCGCCCAAAACTGCACACAGTACTCAAGATGATGCCACACGAGTGCAGAGTAGAGCGGGACAATCACCTCCCTCGACCAGCTAGCAATGCAGTGCTTGATGCACCCCAGGACACGGTTCGCCCTCTTGGCTGCCACAGCACGCTGTTGGCTCATGTTAAGCTTGCCATCGACCAGAACCCCCAGATCCTTCTCCGCGGGCTGCTCTCCAGCCTCTCGTTCTCCAGTCTGTACGTACATCCAGGCTTGCCATGTCCCAGGTGCAAAGCCTGGCACTTACCCATGTTAAACTTCATACGGTTAGTGACTGCCCAGCTCTAAGTTGTCCAGATCTCTCTGCAGGGCCTCTCTGCCCTTGAGAGTGTCCACAGCTCCTCCCAATTTTGTGTCATCGGTGAACTTTGATACTAATCCTTCAAGTCCTGCATCCGAGTCATTTATGAAAATATTAAAGAGCACTGGCTCCAAGACAGATCCCTGCAGAACCCCACTAGTGACCGGTCGCCAGCCCGATGTAGCCCCATTTACTATAACACTTTGAGCCCGACCCATCAGCCAATTGCTGACCCATCGCATTATGTGTTTATTCAGCTGTATGCTGGACATTTCGTCCAGGAGGATACTGTGAGAGACAGTATCGAAGGCTTTACTGAAATCCAAAAAGATTACATACACTGGCTTCCCTTGGTCCACCAGGTGGGTAACCTTGTCATAGAAAGAAGTTAAGTCAGTTAGGCAAGACTTTCCCCTCATGAACCAGTGCTGGCTGGGACCAATGACTGCATGGTCTTTCA
>WAAD01010044.1:105424-159516 GCA_013389945.1 Fregata magnificens | reverse complement strand
CGCGGGGTTCTGAACTGGTGGCCGAGTACGGCTCGCGTGGGCTCATTTCGGGCAGCCGGCGACGAGCTGCTGGTGCCGACTGTCCGCTGTCGGTCTAAAATAGGTTAACCCTACCGTGACACAAAAACAGCAGCACCGGGCCTTCTCCGTGACCTGCAGTAAGTTTCTCGGTCTATTAAATTAGAGTCGGTAGCATCGCCTTTGGTCGGGTGTAAACATAAGCTCCGTTCGCTTTGCATTAGGCAAGTTAGCAAGCGAATGCAGTTATAAAATGGTCTTGCGGTTCTGTGCCATGAGGCTGGCGTGATTACTTCTGCCCTGCTCTGACAGCGTGGCATATGCCGGCCTGGTGATGCCACCGCCGGCCTGCTGCCACTGCTGCGTGGCCGCGTGAACGCGGGCTGTGGGCTCCCCGTGCCGAGTGTTTTAGCAGGCGGCGCATGTGGCCACAGTGCTGGCGCTCCACTACCTGAAGCTTAGTTTTCAGCGAATGCAGACCAGTGCATGCCTGGTGATTAGATGACAGCCTGGTGATGGTCCTCTTGATTAATTGGAGATGTGGTATTTTAGATGTAATATTAATTAGAGATGTGGAGATGTTGCAGAACTGCAACTCTGCACGTTGTATTTGAGTTAATGTTTTGATTCTCTGATTCCAGGGTTTTTATCAGAACTTAATTTGGTCTTTTGCTGTTGATGTGCTTTACTTTAGGACTTCATCCAGCTCTTGCTATAGATATGTTGCTACTCACATGGTTAAACAGGATACGCACGATGGCATATTAAACACAAATGCAGAAGAATAAAGTAGGACGTCAAGAATGTAGAAGCAGATGGCAGTAACTCCAGGTGTACCACTGTGTTCTTGTTGCATGTCATCTTTAGCTACGAGTATTTCCCAATTCCATTAAATAATCCTCTCATGCAAAGATATAAAGCGGGGTCATGTTTAAAGGATTCTTTCCGCTCTCATTTTCCAGCTTTTTAAATGGAAGTACAATAGTGGCATGAACATGCGCCAGATTGGTAGCGGAATATGCCTTTGTGAAATTGCTCTGCAGTTTACTACGGTTGTAAATATTTTGTCAGATTTCTTCATGAAATATTGAAGAACTGGCGCTCCGTAGTTTTGTTTCTGTGAGATTCACAGAAATGCAGCTAGTGTCTCATGGGTCCTGCTGCGAGCATCAATCGTAGATCAAGGACAAGTTGTTCTACTTCAGATGTGTCATCAAAACAAACTGGGGCAGTTTGTGTGAAGGAAGAAAATGGAATGAAATTTTTTGCTCTTGGCAGCAAGACTTTGACTTTCAAAGAGCTCAAACTAGTTTCTGTAGTCATTTACGGTTTTATCTGTTTTACCCCCGTTAATTAACTGACTCCCACAACACCCTTCCAGAGCAGATGGGAAGTTACGCGCAGCCGTTGTCTTCCTTCATCTGCTCCGACTCAGTCGTTTAGGCAAGGGTACAGCGTGAGTCTCAGCTTAATCTATTATCTTGTGTGGGCTTCAGCCGGCTATCTCACACACTGTGCTGCAACCACAGTTCCTTTTTTTTTTTCCTAAGCCTTCACAGAAGTAGCATTTCTCTGAAGTTCATCCTTTGCTCATATTGCCCTTCATGTTCTCTTATGACATCTGGGACCACTGTTTTCCCAGTTTTCGTCCACATGGTTATCCTGCCAAGATACTGTGAGTTCAGTGGTTATTCTCCAGCTGTTTCAGTTGTTACGCCCTCTGTGGTGATGGCACTGTTACGCTGGTGTTCATATCACATGACTGCATAGTCTGTCAACTCTGTCATCTCACTGCCTTTTCACATACAAAGTTTTCACTTGTGGGCCAACATCATTGGTTATAAGCCATGGCTCTTTTTATGGTACTTATGTGTTTTGCTTTTTCAAGCATGAATTTGTAGGAAAATCCATGTTAGACCACGAACGCGTCTACCCAGATGTTTTTCCCTCTTGGTGTGTTCATTTTTTTTTAAATACATTTAAGATGTGATAGAGAACATAAGCAAAAGTTGCAGTTTGCTTTATGAGGTTGGATATTGACAGGTATCCCTGAAATTTTCCGTAAGACCTTTGCTATAAGATACTAGCAAAAATGTGTCATGAAAATACTACTCCTTTTACCCACTCAATCCTTTGATTTACTTTAGTCATAAACCCAATTACAGGGTCTTTTCATTCTTGTTTCTGGACACATCTGGTTTCTGTTCATCCTTACAAGTAGTTTTTCTGTGGCAAATGCGTTTCAGTAGGAAATCTGAGGGGGATTGTGCAGGATGCAAACACGAACGTTGACAGACCATGTTTAGCGTGGGCGGCTGGATAAAAAGGATTAATAAAAGTGAGAAATGGTATGGGATTTTTACTGTCACTTGGAAAGTTGTATCCAGTGGTCTGAAGGCTCCGTCTCACTCCTTGTGCAAAAAGTACATCAGTGTCTCACCCTTTCAGGACTGTAATATAATGTCAGGATTGGCCTTTGAGCTGCAGTGGTGGTGTAGGATGTGTGATGTGCCTTTGGGCTAGGAAATCTTGGAGATGACACTTTCAGAATTTCAGATGACATTTTCCAGGGGAAGAAGTGTTGCTGCCACTACCAGTCAGCAGTTCTGGTCCTTTTACTGCTCTAACAGGCAGCAGGGGCTTGTTTGCCGCAAAGGTTTCGGTGGCTGTCAGAGCGCTGAGCCTCCTGGCCCACTGATGGGTGACACTGCCCAGTTGCTAACTGTGATGGATGCGGTTCTTGCTCTGATTGGGTGACATTTGATCTAGCGGCAAGCAAGCCAAAATGCCACAGGTAACGCTCGGAACAGACGTCCAAAATATATCAACTTGCAGCTTATATCAAAACATGTAGCAATTCTGCGGAGGATCTGGCATTACTGACCCATACAAGGCTCTTCTTTCTGTACTCTGACAGTTACATGGAAGCTCATAAAGACCTTCACAGATGTGCTACGGAGCATCTTGGCCTTTGGACTTACTCTGCCCATCTGTGCTGTTCCTCAGCCCCTTGCTTTGGTGCTAGGCTGCTGTTGACAGCTGGACAGTTCTGTTAAGTTACATGGAAGTGCTAATTTTTCACTGTATTCAGTGTGTGCTATGCCTTTTCAGTGTGATGCAGGGTTTTTCTGCATTAGCAACATAAAATGGTATCATTTTAACTGGAAAATTTGACTACAAGTGGTGAGACAGCTGGAATTTAGGATATTTCAGATGAATTGAGGGATCGAGGTAAATGTATTTGCCCCAGCTTCCTTGAATTCAGATACTCACTGATGAAATAAGTAACAATACTGGTTTCACAGTTACTGGGCCGTGGTACTGGGACAGTTTTACCTGTATCAAAAATAGTACCTGGAGACTATCTGTAGACTCACCTGGCTATATTTCATAGGGTAAGTATGCTCAGATGAACTGGAGGTTATTACACCATTTTTGTCTTGTTGTTTGTGTTCTAGTAATGCAAGTGTAATCCTCCTGGTTAATCAAGAATCAGGAAAAATGTTGTGATAGCTATTACACAGATAAGAACAAAAATGTGGCACTTGCCCAAAAGAGTTGGCACCCTAATTATAAGAGGAGGGAAAAAGTGGATCTTGGCAGGTGGAAGCAGTGATATGGTAGTAGTCAGCTTGGCAGGTTATTTCTCTAACGTACTGATGGTCTGGTTCAGGTTTCTTATAAGCATCATAATGAAGGTACGGCATGGCAAAACTCAGTAAGGTGGCACATTTCAAAATTTAGCAAGTGATCTATAGACATTGTAGGAAGAGGAACTCAACCTCTAAGTAAGGAGTGCGAGATGGTAGGATGGGAATAGGTTTTGAGGGGGTCCAGACAGTGAAGACATAGTTTGCTTCTCCACCTCTCTTGCATAAAGATGCTGTGAAGAGGAATGACCTGTTTGGTTTTGTTTTGGGGTTTGGCTTCCACATACCCTGCCCCAAAAGGAAAGTGAATTCTAGTTCACATTAGCCTTGTATCTTTTATTGGTCCTAGCTCTACTGAGTTCCGGTAAAATAAAAAATTTTTTAAAATAACAATTATTTATTTTAGGGACTAAATCCAGCTCTTTTTAGTTTCTAAATATATACTTTATGAAGAGGGTGCATTTCTAAATACAGAAATATTAATACTGTTAAATATAGACTATTTCGGGCATGCCTTACATTTAAAATAGTCCAGGCATACCTTAGATTTAACTTAACAAATTTAGCACGTTGATTTTTGGCACTTTGTCAGATTTGAAGCTTTTAAAATTAGGTAGGCAGATCATTCAGCTGCTTTTGAAGTGGTTTGTTCTTTCTAGAAAGGTGGAAACGAGCAGTTGTAGTGAGGAGCTTTTGATCTTAATCAGCTTTTTGTAGGCAGACTGGCATTAGAAGTCTTTTAAGAAGTAAAAAGTAAACCGAGAATGGCAAGTGATGATGATTACATTTCAAACCCTTGTATGCTGAGCTCAAAGAATCTGAACACGTTTGGCAAGAACTAGTTCTTAGTTTTGTATGAAATGATTGCTTAAAAGGAAGAGATTTAGCTCTTTCTATTTTTATTTTTTCCCCATGAAACTGCATAATTTCTACTTAAGATTTTTACTGTGTGCCAAATAGAGATCAGTGTGGAGTTAACGTACCTTCTGAACTCAGCTTTTTCTATGACAAAAATCAGGGTTTTTTTATTTGTCAGATTCATTGGTCAAGTATCGTTTGCACTGTGACTTGGTTTTGTGTGTACAAAATGAAAAACTTATGGTATTTGTTTTTCTATCACAAAAAGAAACTTCCAAGCAAGGATTCATGGAGACTTCTTTCTGCACAGGGAAAGAGGGAGAGTCTGTCTCCTTTAGGACACTCCACAGTTGATGGCTGTAGCCGCAAATTACTCATTGAACATATTAAAAAAATAGGAGAATGGGTTGGAAAGAGGCAAATCATGGGAATATTGCCACAGTTTTTAATCTTCAGTGTATCAAGTTCATCTTGTGTAAATTGTTCATTTCTCCTCTGCCTGCTTGTCCTGAATGGCTTGTGCCTATGGTCAACAGAAACCTAGAGAATTTCTCTCTTGTTTTTTTTTCTTAGCTGTATTTCATGCTTTCTTGGGTCTATGTTTGTTCAGGGTTTTCATGCCAATAAAATCTCAATCTTTTATTTCCCATAAACTGAAATATTTCTGAGAAGCAATTTCTGAAGCACCTTAGGTTTCTTCCTCATTTATTTCAATTAAATATACTAATCAAATTCCTGGCGTAAACATTTTGATTTTGAAATGTTGATCATGTTTTTAGTTGTTAAATCTTTTACTTGTAATGTTTTCTGTCCCCAAATATACTGGAAAAGGGTGGAGAGTACTGCATATATACTGTGCTGCTTGCATTGTAGATGCTTGTTGAATAGTTTGTTGCTCTTACCCTTTTATCCCACTTATATGCTTTTCAAAATGAGGCACAAACCCCGGCTGGCTAGGTCCTTGATAGGCTGTGGCTTTTCCAAGAGCTCACAGGTCAGTAAACATTGTCTGATGGATGCCTGTCTATATGTGTGTTCATGAAAACTGATTAATCTAATGGTCTGTGTTATCTTTTGTTCTGCCTGCTCTTACTGAAAGAAGACTGAAAAGTCTCCGGGTTGCTTGGTGGGTTCCCAAACCTGCAGCGTGAACGCTGGCTTCTTATGCCAGCGTTCATTTCTAATGCCACGTTGATTATGTTGGGCTAGAAATGCCACGTTTCCAGTCGTTGCAAGTACCAGCTGACACTCGGTCTTTTCCACGTGTCCTGAAGGACCCTAGAGAGTGGGTTGGGCGGTGGGCTGTGCATGCCCCGATCCGGATTGTATCACCTGGCCTATGGGCCACAGGATTTCACAGGTGGTAAAGACTTGCTTGCATTTCAGCTGGTTGGGCCCATAATTGTTCTTTCATGAAGTTACCCGAGCTCTCAAAACGTACCGCTATGAACATGACTTTCATTTGGGTGAAATCTGTGGTTTGGACAGTCTTACATAAGCTGTCCAAAGAGATAAAAATTGTTATGCTGAAATGAACTCGTAGATCATTTATGTCAATCTTGAATAGCCTAAACACAACTATGTTCCTTTAGGGAGGACATTTTTGTTGTCTTTGCTATTGACTCTTTACATAATTTAGTGTAAAATCATGGGTTTTCTAACAGTAGCTGTATTGGCCTTACTATTTCATGAATGTCTCAATGAATCTTGTGCTCAGTTAAGTGGCAGTGCGACAAGTGGTGATGGGTAGTTTCACATGAACCTTGGATATATATGGTAAGATGCCAAGGCAGAAATACACAGTTGAAGTTGTTTGGGTCTGAAGCACCTTTTCCCGTTCTAAGGATGCTGTGATGTGTGGCTGTTGATGTACGTTAGGCCAGCTAAAATTTGTTGAATCTAAATAGTCAAGAGCTGGAATATTCAGATCTTTCTTACTGTATGAACATGAATTGTGAACCTAGAAAATCAGCAAAAATTAGTTCAGTGGCATTGTTCATTTGCATGTCTAAGCATTTGAAGCTTTATACCCTTAAGTACAGGAAATTTTGAAATCTATAGTTTAAGAACATCATGGTATCTAATATAGTATAAACTGATTGCTATGTAAATGTAGCATTCTGAAAAAAATGAAGTCCATTTTGAAAGGTTGAGGAGACATGAAGCCATTGATGCAAGGAAGCAGAGAGTAAAGGTTTCTTTCATACTCTGCAGAAATTTGACTTGTCCAAAGTAAATCCCTAATTGATACACTCATGCAGAAAAACCTCCAGCCGTAACAGTATGCATGGCAGAGACGTCTGTCCAGATCTATAGGAACCTGGAACAGGAGCTCTGAGGTACGGATTGCCTGCTTCACTTTAGTGAGAGCTGTTCGGATACCAGTGGTGGTGGTGCTCTAGTATCAGTATTGATGACTGTTCTGCTGATTGGCTTAATGGATAAGAAAGGAGAGGGGATACTGAGTTCAATATACAGGTCAATTCCAGTGTCTCTCCGAGCTTCAGTAGTACAAAGGTCTAAATGCATATACAGAGAAGATTTAAAAACTTAGGTAGACAAACTTTTTAAACTTCAGCAAACTTATCTACTTGATCTGTAGCAAGAATGTATCTTTTGCTATTCCCAAATGTAGGGCATTTTAGAGGTTTCCTATACATAAATGACGTAGTGCAGTTGAAAATGTTTGGCACTGGTGGCTCAGGTGACATTATTAACTTGTATGTGGTACACAAAAAGGCGTCATTTTTTTTCTAAGCAGAATGGCTCACAGGTTTGCAATGTATGAATATTGACTATCTTGCATTCATATACTTTGTATATGAAAACATAAATTTGTTTTTATGAAGCACATCATTAAAAGACAACCTGTAAACTAAGCCTCAGAAGCTGTTAGTGTGAGGCGCAGCTACACTCCTTCAGTGAATTCACATTTGGATTTTGATGAACTGACTGGTGTGCTGAAGTCTCTGAGGATTTTTTTTTAAAAGTTTAGTGGCAAATATTTATCCTTTAATTCTGTTCCTCATAGGACTCCTTGATTATTGACGCAAGTTTCCTATGAGAGACTTCATCCATATGGATTCTCTGATGTTTAATAGAGGGGTCAGCTCGCACTCCAGTCTGTCCTCACTCATAGGAGAGGACATTTTCATGAGATTTGGAATACTTTTGTATTTTATTAAAGTGTTTGAAGTTGCTCAAAAGCTTTTAGGGAATGTGCAAGGGTAAATGGTGACAGAAACCTTTCCTAAGGGAGATGTGTTAAGGAAGAGAAGCTTTTATTTTAATGAAGTTTTTCTGATAAGGTATGGCTGGAGCTCTGTAGTAGTTTACAATAACAAAAGTAAAGAAAATCTCAGTATCTCAGATATTTAACACCGCTGCCTGGAAGCGTGTGTCCCCTGTAGCTACAGATACAATTTACAATGTCATGTACTATAACTAACTGATGTTGCGGCATTCCTAAGAGTTCATTCCTGACACATTCATACTCCTTGTTACGCAATAGCTGACATTAGTCAAAGCCTAAAACTGTGTTCATGAGGTTTGAATGTGTGATTTGATCTCATGCTTTTAGAGTTCAAACTCACTACATTTGATGAAGTGTTTAGACAATAAAGCAACCCCTGTTTCTCTTTCTCAGTAAGTAACAGATGCGGGTGAAAGATCCGTCAAGAGCCAACCCTGAGAAACCAAAGAGAAGCAAAAAGCCTAACAGGCCACAGGATGAAGACTCTTCAGATGATATTTCAGGTAAATACATGAGGTGATGTTTGGCCCTGAGGTTGAGGGCTAATAACTTCCATGTTGACTGATGAAAACCACAAATAAGCGGTACCATGAAATACTTTTCTTGTTTGCATTTATAGCAGGAATATCCCCAGTTAGGTGTTTATGACATGAAGGTGTTTATGACCCTGAAGGGCTGGAGAGTTGATTGATCTTCAGTGACATCCTCTTCAGTGCAGGAGAGTGGTCCTTTCCAGTGTGTGGAAGGTCAAGCACACATGGCAGGAGGCTGCTTGGCTGAATGGGAAGCTTCCAGCTGAGCTCAGAGGCAAAAGGAGGGGCAGAGAGGGTGGAAGTAGTTTTGGGCTGCCCTTGCAGGGGCCCTGAGTATTCAGGGATGGGATTAGGTAAGCCAGCCTCAGTTAGAGTTGAATCTGATGAAGGGTGTGAAGAGTAAGATGGGCTTGTATGAATATTGTGGCAGTAAAATGAAGGCTAAGGCAAGTGCAAACCTGCTGCTTGAGGAGGAAGGGGACCTAGGGACTTGGGACGTGGGAAAAGGCTGAGGAGCTCAATTCTTCTTCTGCCTCTGTCTTCGCACATAAGCTCTGCACTCGGTCCTCCTTGGTCCCTGAGCCTAGTGGCAGACTCTGGGATTTAAGCATTGTCCAGAGTAGAAGATTAAGAGCTGTTAAGCAAACTGGACATGCACAAGTCCATGGGATCAGATGGGATGCATCTGAAGGTGCTGAGAGAGCTGGGTGATGTCATTGTGAGGCTCTGCTCCATCATCTTCATGACAACAAATTGAGGAGAGCAGTTGATACACTGGAGGGTAGGTCTGCCATTCAGAGTGACCTAGACCGGCTGGAGAAAAGGGCTGGCAGAAACTTCACGGAGTTCAGCAAAGGCAAATGGAGAGTTTGGCACCTGGGCCAAAATAACCACATGCAATCACAGGGTGGGAATCAACGGCTTGAAAGCAGCTTTGCAGAAAAGGTCCTGGAGGTCCTAGTGCACAAGCTGAATAAAAGCAAGTGGTGTGGCTTGTGCCTACTGTATGCTGGACTGTATTAACTAGAGTGCAGTTCAAGGTACGTGATTCTTCCCATCTTTTCAGCACTTGTGAGACTTCATCTGGAGTGCTGTGTCCAGTTATGGGCTCCCTGTTACAAGAAAGACATTGACTTATCAGAGTGAGTCCAGCAGTGGGTCACCCCCTCCACATGGTTGACGAGATGGAGAACATTATGCGTGAGGAGGGGCTGAAGGGAGTGGATTTGTTTAACCAAAGGAGTGAAAGTATAGTTTCTTTCTTTGACTGCCTGATAGGTGGTTACAGAGAAGGCAGAGCCAGACTCTTCTAGGAGGTCCACAGTGAAAGGACTAAAGGCAACAGACAAAAGTTAGGGCAAGGAAAATTTGGCTGGGTATGAGGAAATTTATTTTATTTTCACCATGAGGATGGTCAAACAGAAAGCTGATTTTCTAGTGAGGTGGTGAAACCCCTGTCCTTGTAGATATTCAACACTCAGCTGAACAAAGCCATCAGCAACCAGATCTAAATTTGTATTTGACCCTGCTTTGAATGGGGGTTTGGACAAGATGGCCTTCAGAGGTCCCTTCAAACCTAGGTTATTCTGTGATATTATAGTGGAGTTTGTACAAAAAATATGACAGAGAAGAACAGTGGTCGATATTGATGTTCAGAATGGGCAGTTGTATTAAGGATGCATGGATATTTGGAAATCTGTCTTTATGGATGGGAAAGGAGGTCAACTGCCTGCGTTGTTATATGCAAAAATAGATTTATGTAATATTTTCTGTTGACAACCCCCCCCAAAAAAAAACCAAACAAGGAAATGAATTTTGTACAAAAGTAGTCCTTATACTTTTGTACAAAACAGGTTATCTGTTTTTAAGAGGTGGTGTTTATTGACGTGAGAAGGATTTTCATTACAGAAAGGCTGAAATAGATCCTTTATAAAATTCAGTATATGGGGAGCAGCTGGTTGATTTTTCCTATTTTAGTTCTTTGCCATTTTTTTTCCTAATGCTGACCTTGTTGAAGACTCTGCTTCTTCAGTGTACACATGCTCCCTTTCATAGCTTTTATTTTTAATGGATGAAAGTGAGTATGTGTATGTTCTCTAGGCTTAACCTGCCAGCACGTGAGCCAAGCAGTGGATGTGCATCAGGTGAAGAGAGCGGTAGCTCAGAGCATTTGGTCAATATGTGCAGAATGTCTGAAGGAGAGGCGGATAAGTGATGGTGAGCCTGTGGCACCTTCAGACATATGGCTGTGTCTCAAATGTGGCTCTCAGGTAAGCATACGTTGGAAATTTACAGAGGTGGATAGGCCCTGATTTTCTAAAGGATATGACTGGTATAGATCCTTGTCTGTTTGGCATCTCATTACCTTCGGTGAAACAGTGTGACATAAGTGCTTAGTTGTGAGAATCCATGCTTCAGCTTCTTCAGTGGAGTGGGATGTGGCCTTACGTTCTTCTTGTCTGGTTTTCAGCAGCGTTCTGGGTTAGCTTTATGTGTTATGGTGCGGTTCAGCATCACAAGTAGTAAGTGACACTCCTGCCTTTTCTCTGTTCTTCATCTGCATGCTCTTGCCACTTACGGAGAATTGGTTCCAGGAACTGTGTGGTTGCAAAATACATCTGTTCAGCTGGCTCATCTGGCAGGAGATCCCGCAAATACAAGTGAATGAAAAAATGGATACATATATTGCTGAATCAACTTACACTATGGACACTCAGTTGCTAGATTGGATTGAAACCAGGGAGAAAGGACTGTGCAGGAGTGAGAATACTGGTTTTTGTGCCAGCTAGCCATTAGTTATAATATCAAATCATGGCCTCAGAGTTTAAAACGGCAGGTCCTGACCCCAAGGGTTTGCGCAGGTTTCTGTCCTGTGAGTGGAGTAAAGCCTGGTACAGAACAATTCAGTTTACAAGCAGTGTCATGCTTGGTTCAGCTAATAGTTGCCCGAACAAAGTATTTCACAATTTTCTTAGACTTTCAGTAGGTCTTGCTATAGTGAGGACAGAAGCCAACTTCTACCAGTGCTATCCGAACCGGTTTAATTTTGCAAAGAAACATGCTGAGAGACCAGTCCTGAATCTTCTAAGTCCCACTCCATAGATACCTGAAAAATTGCAAATGCTTTCTCTCGAAGGTGCTGTACATAAATGGTGTGTTCTGAGTAGCTTTTTAGTACAAAAGCAATTTATGTGCCTTTTGTATTTGCTGTCTGCAATGCATTTGGCATTCTTGAGCAGTGAGGGTTACCTATGCTGTCCTTTCCGTGATATTCTGTGGACTAAATATGCTACATAGTAATTTAATTCACATTTTTTTAGAGAATTCTTACTTTTGTGAAATGGCATAATTTGCTGTCTATTGATACTTGTTCAATATTCATTCAAAAGCTAGGAATTATTTCTATTAAGTTAAACTTAATAATTTTCTATACTTGTAACTGATTTTTCCAAGTAGAAAAGATGAGGTTTTAGTTTTGTGTGGTCATTGATTTTCCTTTATTAATAAAAAGAAAATGTGTTTAAAAAAAGGTTAATTGATGTCTTTATAGTATTGCATTATAAAGAATATTAAACCCTCTCAATCCTTGAGAATGCTAAATGAGTATTTAGGGCACTATAGCTTTCTGTCTAATTTTGAAAAGTAAAGTTTTTGCTGTTTATTTGCTGAAAATATAGTCTTTTCCTACTTCCCTTTTTTCCCCTTACTGTGTTGATGTTTCCATTTCTAGGGATGTAGTAAGAACTCGGAAGGCCAGCATTCTCTGAAACACTTCCAAACAGCACGCACAGAACCTCACTGCATTGTTATCAACCTCAGCACATGGATCATATGGTAAGAATGAGTGTGCAGGTGTTCATGTATGCTTATGTATAAGGACTACTCATAACTTAAAGCAGTGTCTTCTCATGATAAAGAATGATTCTGACAGATAAAATGAATACTTTATATAGAGGAAGGGCGGGCTTTCTGGAGAGAAAATTAGTTTGTCCTTTGGAGTCTCAGAGGGGTCACAAATCTATACTGAGAAGTTTGAGTCCGTTGTGTTCTGTGGAGAGTTGGCTGGTTCTAGGAGTTTGTCCTTCCTGCTTGTTTCTATATGATTATTTGCAGGACTATAAACTGAGATTATTTGTCTGTAAGTATCACACTGAATTGGGGCTGATCTATAGAAGACCATATATGGGATGAGAGAATTAAATTTTATTCCTCTTTTTAGTATGAAAAATTGTAACCTAGAGCTTCAGTAATTTGTGTAAGGTTGTTAGAGAGGTTTGTTAGAGATGAGAGGTGCATCCAGGTATCCTGAATTCCAGTTCGTTTCTTCTTTTGTTTAGGTGTTACGAATGTGATGAAGAGCTGTCAACACATTGCAACAAAAAGGTTTTGGCTCAGATAGTTGACTTTCTTCAGAAACATGGTTCCAGGGCTGAACCAAGTAAGTTTACACAAATAGTTTTATTTGGAGGCATCTGTAATTTACTGTCTCTAAAAATGAGCATTTCAGATTTTGAGTCATGTTAAACATGCAATTGAAAAATTATGTGTGATGCGAGTATAATACAGTTTGTAATTGCACAATTACTTGGGCAAGTGATGCCTGTCAAAACATAATTTCATTTTTTTCTACAGTATGATTACATTTTAAAAATATTTCAGGCACCATAGGACAGTTTTTCCAAATTTTGTCTTTAATGAAGAAAGTTTGTTGTAGAGAAGATGTTACCTTAAATAAGATGCCATATAAGTTAATGCACAAAAACTGTATAGAAGCATAAATGAATTGAATTTTCCTAGTGTGGATGTGTCACATCTTAAATTTTTTCTGATTTAAATTTCTTTTCCACAGTTAATTAGATTTGTTTAAGTGGATTTTCTAGTATTCTGTTGTTGGATGTAATGCTTTCTCTTCATTTATGTTATTGGGTTTTAATTGATAGAACGCTCTTTTCTATTAATAGAAAGTAGCATTAAATTATTTTCTTATGTTAGGAGCCTACTATATCTTCTCAATATATGTAACAGTAGATAAAACTTTGTACATGTGGCCCTCAACTGTCTACTCTTGAGAATGTTGATGTTACTGATCCCTACTATAATAGACTCGGCAGCATTTCTGGCTTGTGACTTGGAGAGTGCATCAGATTCCAGATTTTCTTCACCAAAACCAGCTTAAATAAACTTTTAAAACAATTGGTTGCAATTTTAGCAGAATCAACTGGTTAGAAGTAAGAATGGAAAAGAATTGCCTTACTGAATTAGACTAGGTATTCCTCTAGCTGCACGTGCATAAATCCTGCTGGTTTTAAGAGGCTTTAATATTAGGTGTTGCATATTTTTTGAGGGGAAAAAAATGAAGGGCCACTCAGAAGTAGATATTTTATATTTTGTTCTAGTCACAAGTTGTATGTTAAATTATTCAATTGTAATAAATTGATAAATTGCTACTTTTTGCATCTTTTTGCTTGGAGCCATGAAAATACAGTATGTGATTTCACTTTTATTTACAACTTCGGTTTCAAGTTTACGTGTAATAAATGGGTGTTACAGCTTGCTTGCAGATGGAAATGCTGTAGTGTTTGTTTCAGTTAATTTAATGGAAACAATTTCATTCTGGTTTTGTACTGCTGGATAAGACTTTCAGAGTGATACGACTGTGTGCTTCATGGTTTAGATTCTGAATTTATGAATCTTCAAAATATCTAAAGTTTTCAGAGTGTGATGCTTAGAAGTTTTCTGTGAAATGTCTTAAGTTAAGCAATCAGAATTCCAAACTAACTCAGGAAAAGTAAGCTTAGATTAGGCCTAGGATTTCTTAAAAATCGGGTGTTTATAGCAGAGCAGGGCACAATGTATTTCTGTTGTATATGTGTTTGTGTTTCATTTTGAAAATGCATCTATTTCATTTAAGTATTTGCATGATATAACTGGAAACTCTTTTCCATAACCGGAAACAAAATTGTATTGTTTTTATTTAGGGCATAAACAATTTTCTTTTTTCTTTTTTTTCCCCTGTTTTAGTTAAACTAGTTTTCCCTTCAGTTTCCAAAACCAGGCATTGAAATGAAAAACTAGCTATCATCCAGCTTCAGTTTGCAGTCGTGCATTTTGTGGTAGCAGTGCATTGAGTTGGCCCTGCTTGCTTTGGTGCTTTGGAAAAGGAGGTTCACAACAGTGATGTAAAAGGTAGAGTTGGGTACCAACGGTGACGTCAGGTGAGCAGTGTGTTGTGGGCAGTGCGAGGGTCCTCCTGCAAAGCAATGGGAGGTGCAGGGCAGTTATAAATCGGTGACGGACCAATTTCCCAATGTCTCGGACCGTGTTACTGGTCTGCATGGTTGCGCTTCATCCTTCAAATTCATGCACATGCCTGATTTTGAGTGAGCGAGTAGACACGCTGGCATCCTTCAAAGCTAAGGAAGTCATGCGCAAACCTTGCAGCGTGGCCGCCTCAGCAGCCAGAGGTCTTGATGCATGGAGGTTGCTGCTGCAGGGCTGTCATGTCTCCTGCTCCACACTGGGAAGGGGCTAAGGCTCACATGCAAGCCTGTTTTCACGCAAAAAGCAAGCGTGTGTGTGTACTTCCAGTAATGTTTAAAAGGTAGAAGTCAGCGACCGTCTCCACGTGGCAGAGAGTAAGGCTGTGCTGAGCAGTTTGGATCCCGTTCTTGAGAGCTCTGGGAACAGTGGCCCAAAAGATGATTTGTTGGGTTTTCTTAAGTGGCAAAGAAAAGAGGAAAAAGCTGTTTGCTTGGCATGGCCTGTTGCTTTGGGCCAGGCTGCTCACTGGAAGAGGCTGGGAAACAGCCGTGTATTGATAAATAAGTGGTGTGCATGAGAGGAAATTCCCAAGCAAGACTGGCATTCTTGTTTCACTTTGATAAATGTAACGGCAATGCCTTTTCTGTTTTATCTCAAATACCTGGGCTGACACACTTGGTACTTCCCCTAAAGAAATGTAACCTAAGTAAGATTTTTTTTTTTTTAAGTTAGACTGCCTTTAGGGATTTTTAAAAAAATAAAATCTGAAATCAAAGTGTAATTCATGCTGTTGTCCAGAAAACAAAGGACACACAATGTAACAGTGAAAATTACTATTGAGAAGTTACTTTTTATTTTTTTAAGTGTAGCATTTTATTTCATGTTACAGTGATATTTTCAGTGTAACTGTCATCCTTTAAACTCTGAGTTGGCTTACATTTTTTAAATTCATTTTATATATTCACCCATAGTCAAAATAAACTAATTTTAATTAAATGAAAAATAATGTGTGAGAAACAACTAGTGTAGAACTGGCAATTAATAATTCATATTTCCCACTTAAAAATCAGTCTTGTGCTTTTTTCCCATTGCTTTTCTGTTTCTTCCTAAAAAAGCAGCCAAAGTGAAGACACTTAATTTTCATATCAGAATGTGGCACTGTAACAACAATTCATCTTACGTCTGGATTTCTTTCTGTTGTAACAACTGGTCGGCATGGTGCGTCATTAAAATTCAAATAGCATTGTGTAGAAATTTCTGCAGAAATGCAGTATGAACATGGATATAAGTTAACAGATGAGGGCTGCTAGGTTTTTTTTTTTTTGGTTCTCAAAAGTGCAGGAGTCATTTAAAGATAAAATAATCAGCTTAAACATGTAAGGGAGGGTTATATAGATTTCCTCATTAATGCATCTTGGAAAATAAACAAAAGCAAAATGCTTGTCATTTGGTACTAATGTGGTGGAATAGCGTGGCAGCAGGATCCCTGCTTTTCACTCGGCCTCTCATAAAGATTCAACTTCACTTCAGCTGTAAAAATGTGCAAATTACATTACTACTACATGACTGACTTTTGTAATTACATTAAGCGATTGAGATAAATCCCAGTGCTGGGTTCCCAAAAGAATGCTTGCAGCTGTGTGATTTTCGCATCTGATCCTATGGTTTGTTGTACCCAGCAATGCCTGCTTTTTTTTTTTTTTTCCCCCTTTTTTTTTTTTTTTTTTTTTTTTTAGAGGAGTCTGTTTGGTTAAGAGGTCATGTTGGGCACAAGATGGAAGAATAAAGCAAGATTGCTTTCTAGGGTGTACCACCCAGAAATTTGTTTTGTGGAAAAGGTTAGCAGGCCATGATGATTTTCACAGAAAGGCAGGTGCAGTATTGTCCGTGTGGCACACTTGTGAGCTTCACATGGACATAATGCACATGTAGTACACAGAAACCATGCTGAGACATTGCAGTCTGTGTGTCTGCTCATTTGCTGGAGAAAATAAATTGTTTTGCTGTCTTACAAGTGAATATTATGCGTACTTTCCTTTAGAAAAGCCAGATTAGATGTCAGTGGAGATATAAGATTGCATACTCAATTTTTTTATAGAGCAGTTAATTAAATTGGTTTGTGTGGCAATAGAATGGGAAGGAAGTATATTTATTCTCAAATTTTGTAGTTAAATTTATTGTTGGGAAGGTCAAGCAGAAGAATGAGATTTTGCTAGTAAGTTCAGTTGCCCAGATTTGCCAACAGGTGAAAGTTAGAAACTTGGTTTCTATTTTAATGTATATAACTGATGTAAAACAAAGATTAAAAATATATAGTTTTACAGTACCAGTAATAGGCATTAACTTATATGGAAAAACAAATAGTATGATGAATAACTTTTCAGATTTGCATTCGTCTGTGGATATTAGCAGTTGACAAAGGATCACACTGAAAAAAAAAATTGTATTCTTTCATAACTGATTTTGACTATGTGTTATTTGGAGCTTGAAGTCGTATAAGTCCATTCTATCTACTTAAAAAGAAAATTAACTAGCAAAATAAAGCAGATGTGCTGGTTTTGGCTGGGATAGAGTTAATTTTCTTTATAGTAGCTACTATGGGGCTATGTTTTGGATTTGTGCTAAAAACAGTGTTGATAATGCAGAGATGTTTTACTTGTTGCTAAGTAGTGCTTACACTAGTCAAGGACTTTTTCAGCCGCCCATGCTCTGCCAGGTGCACAAGAAGCTGGAAGAGGAGGGGACACAGCTAAAATAGTTGATCCAAACTGGCCAAAGGGCTATTCCATACCATATGACATCATGCTCAGTATATTAATGGTAGGGAGCTGGCCGGGGGGGACGATCGCTGCTCGGGAACTGTCTGGGCATCGGTCGGCGTGTGGTGAGCGGGTGCATCACCTGGGGTTTTTTTCTGTCTTCTTTTGTTTTCTTTCTCCCTCTCTCTCTCGTTGTTTTCCTTTTCATTACAATATCATTATTATTATCAATACTATTATTATTATTTTTTTATTATTTTATTTTAGTTATTAAACTGTTCTTATCTCAACCCACAAGTTTTCTTACTTCCAATTCTCTCCCCCATCCCACTGGGGGGTGAGGGGGTGAGTGAGCGGCTGTGTGGTGGTTAGCTGCCTGCCAGGTTAAACCACAACAGCAGAATATGTTGATTCTCCACATCGGAGATACACTTCAGCAAAAAGACATTTCTGTTGTTGGTCATAAATTTTCTTTCAAGTTTACTTACTTATTAGGGGCTACTGTTAATTATACATGTTGCAAAGAAATGAAAACTGAATCATTGGCAAAATTTTTTTTAGATATTATATCATTTTTATCCATGGGTTCTTCCCTTTCCTGTCCACATACTTATTTACTTGTGAGGTGTAGCACAGGTCATCTAAGCATAGAGGATCAAAACTGGTGCTTGAATACCTTGCTCTTTCACACTGTGCAGAGGTGTTCTTTAGTTGATAACATTCTGGCAGAATCAGAGAAATAAAATTGCAGTTTGTAATCTTTAATTTGGTAGGATTGTAACACTGCAAGAGAAATTGGGCTTTCAAAATGTAGAGCTAGTGGCCGTTTCAGAAGAGAACTGTGCTGTTTTTCTAAGGGTTCGATTCTCATTGTTGTACAGTGTTGAAAAAAAAAATTAAATTTTTTAAATAAAAAAAGGAGTGCCAGACAATTTAGTAGCATTTCATAATACAGCATGATGAGAACTTGGTAAAAGAAAGGCAATCTATTAACCTTGCTTTTACTGTGAAGACCTTCAACTGAAGTACCAGTGTTGTATTCAATAGAAAAGGCTTGACCTTGGAATAAAAGTGCATATTCCTGGAACCCCCATTTTTAATTAAAAAAAAAAGTTGCATTGAAAAGATGAGCAAAAATGCTTACTCCTCCAGCTGAAAGAAAAATTGGATGTCATTTATCCTTTTGCTTGCATACCATCTGCACCCCTAGGCACAGCTCAGTTTCAGGAAGGGCGGTACAGAAGTCCATGTGCACTACAAATGTTTGAAATACTTGCAGAACAAAGTGATAGGAAACCTGTGATAAGTTTTCTGAACGTCTTTTGCAAGAGGATGTGTCGGCACCATGTGTGTTTGTACACCTGGTCTGGTAACTTGTTCTGATTCATGGACTGAATCATTGTCTATGTTAATGTTGGGCTTAGGAATCTCAGTCACATACTCACGAGGCCAGTGCTATGCCGCTGTAGGACAAAATGATGTTCCCTGCCTCCAGAGAGCTTACGAGACAAGACTACAGGTGAGCAGAAGTAGGTAAAAAAAAGCTGAAGAAAAGAGTGTCAAGACAAAAGTGCATTGCAAGCAAGAGCTGTAGCAGAGGAGCCATCCGTGACTGCTATCCTCTTTCCTCTGGGTCTGGTGGGAGGGGGCATTGCTGCCATGGGAGAGAGCAGGGTGACGTCAGGAAGCTTTGCTGAATGCGAAGGCTGTACCTAAGCACAAATGCAGCTGTCTGAGAGCCAAAGGAGTGAGTGCTGGAGGTAGACATCATGGTGGGACTAGAGGCAGGCACTGACTTGGTGCCAAGGAAGAGGTGGTCAGTAGGGTGTAATGAGTCAGATGGAGAGCTGGGCAACAGGTCTTGGCAGAGTGCTCCAGTAGGGTGTCTCTGCAGCCAGATACGCTTTGTCAAGGGAAAAGGAGGTTGTGATCAAGGCACAGCTTGGGTGGGAGTTTTCCCTGTGTGACTGGATTAGAAAGGCCACCTCTACAGCAAAACTGCAGAAGGAGTCTGACAGAAAGGTGTAGTCCAAATGTGTGAGCCCCAAAACAGTCACAGTTGGATATGCTGCCCCTGTTCTGCAGGGACAGGCCTGCCTGAGGCTGATGTCCACAGTGCCTGAGAAGGTCAGAGAGGTTGAGGGGCACCATGTCAACTCTCTAAAAGGTGTAATGGTGAACTACAGAATGAAATCAATCTATGAATTTAATTACTTTTGTGCTTTTCACTTGCCTTGCTCTCGTTAACATTAACGGGGTCCTTTATAACAGGTATTACTGCATGCAGCCAGGTGGCTTGGAGTACTTCTTTTCTCAAAACACTGTTTGGCCAGGAGCTGAAGGCCCATGTGGGCAGCGGCAGATGACAGGCATTTTGATGGAATCCTTCTGCTGGGGCCCTTGTTGTGTCTATACTGGCATAAAAGTCACTCTTCATATCCAAAAGTACGCCTGTTAAAACATTACAGGATTGCAAGATTGTGTTGGCAAGAGTCCATGAAACAGTTCAGTGCAAGTTCACTTTAAAAAATTACATATTACCCTTTTGATTAATAACATGCTTGTAGCCTTGGGTTAATCTTGCAGAAGGACCCTCCAGCCCCAATCTGTAGAAGTATTAGCTATCACAGTCATTACCAGCATCTTCTATTAAGACTGACCAACTCTTCACATGTCAACTAAACATTCAGCTTCAGGCCGGTCTGTCATTTATCGCTGAACTGGGGACACTGAGTAGAGTTAAATTAAAAACTACTCTCCTTCCTCTGGCTCTGTATACGTCCTTAAAAATACCTGCATGGAAAAAGCGAGGCAGCAGATAATGTTTGTAATGGCAAAGCAACACTTTTCTGTCAAGACTTTTTCACAGATACAAAAATCCTAGTAAAATGTCATGTGGCTACTGTTTGTGAAATCTATTAAAAAATCAAGAGGCAGTAATTAAAACCCTCTGAATGAAAGGAGGTTCCTAGATTTCAGTAACAACATACAGGCCTTTTCTTAATTTACTACTGCTTCTCCTTATCCCTATACTAATTATCCAGCTTTGTGGCAATCGGATGTCTGGTTCTCGTTTATTGTGTTTTATAATTGCTTATTCATCCAGCTCTTATCGCAAAGCTGGATGCTTTGGCTTTGTTTTCCCTGCCTTAAATAATTTATATGTAAGGTTTAGCAAATGGAACCTTGCTACTTGTGTGAAGCTGCCATTTAACCATGAAGTGAAATGGTTTTATCGAGTTTGCCCTGCAGATATGGTCCGCTGTGGCAGTGCTGTCCATATTTGGTGGCTGTGCAAGGAGAGCCAGGTGGTGCTGCAAAGCATAGCACAGTGAAGCGTGGACAGATCTGGGTTTGACATTTGTCATCCTGTACTGCTACAGGGAAGAGAAAAATCTGCTTTTCCATATGCTTATGCTTTAATTTTTGCCCGCAGTTTTGTCCAGATGGCCTTGTGAACATTGTTTACTTTAAGATGCTGTCCCAGATGTTTTTGAATGCCGATGGATAAATGCAACAACTGTGGTACACTAATACACAAATTATTTACACAATTTTGGCTTTTTTTTTTCTTCTTTTTTTTTTTTTCTTTTTAACCATCTCTTCTCCCCAGCATGTCTCTGAGGGGAAGAAGTCTCCACTTATTAAATTTCTGAGAGCAAGCAGTGCCTTTATGTTGCAGACACTTGGAGCCCCCATTCTCCTGCTATGGTTCTTTTGGAGTTCTGTGTGGGTGGACAAGTCTTAGACACTGTAGGGTGCCCCTTGTAAGCATGTCAATGAAAAGGTGTTGCTGCACGTAGCCCATAAAACTGTGACTGTTTCAGGGCGTGAGCAGTTCCCAAGCTATTTGTCATTCGTTGCCTTGCCTGCTTTTTCAAGGAGAACTTGATCTCTTACTTTGCCCTTGTACCGTGTTAATTTTCCACACCAGTGGAAAGGAAAATATTTTAAAGCTGTGTAAGCAGTATTACCAAGAACATTTAAAAAATGTGTTTCGACAAACTCTGATACAATTTGGAAAAATAGTTGTGCCTTGATGGCACTACAGGGTGCAGACAGACTGTGTCAGAAGCTTGTTGCCAGACACAATAGATATTTTAATGACTTCTTTTTTATTTAATTATATTTTTTCATCTTCTAAGCAAGAAACTACCTAGGAGTGTACATAAAAGAACCTTTTGGCATGAGCATTTCATTAATGTAAGTAGGTCTGTTAGTTATTTCTCAAGAACACTTTAATGAGACTTCAATGTGAAACTCATTAGAACAAATACATGAATTCATATGTCAAGACAGAGATTGCAGCATCACAGTTCTTGGCATCTATTAAGTCCATAACTCGTTTACATTGACATGCATTGTTAATCAATATTTAAGACACTGCAGATGTCAGTAATGTTCATATTTAGTCCTGCAACCATGACAATATGAAAGTTGCTAGTAGAATTCAAGGCTAAATATTCTCTCAAATCTTGCCATTACCTCTAGGCTACAAGTTAATGACTGTCTAACTTTGCTGTCCCTCATCTATTTAAATAATGAGGGAAATAAGGAAATATGTGGACATTATACTGGTAGCATATTCCATTGCAGTTTTATCAATTTTTTTGTTGTATAAAATTAAAACAGCAGTATTGTATGCATTTGGGTTGTGTTAGCAATTCCTCAGGCTGTGACAAAGGGAGGTGAGTGGAGGAGCAAATGTAGTGTTTGGGGAAACTGATAACAACTCCGATTGAGCCATTGACCGAGTTGTACAAGGCAATTCAAACGAAGTGCAGTAATTGATAAAGACTTGCAGCGTTCAGGTGGTAACTTTTGGTTACCTCTCTTCAAATGCACCAAAAAGCAGCCTTTGTGTGGTGTTTCTAGTGCATCTAATGAACGTACAGCTAAACTGCCTATTGTTAATAAACTAACAGAGCCAGTTTATTTATTGCTTGGGTAATTGAAGAAGTTACAGTCTTATGGGACAATGTAATTGTTGTGGAAGGTTTTGTTGGATATATGTAATTGTTGGGGGGATTTTTTTCCAGGGGTTTAACTGCTGATGTCTCTCTTTTTTCTTTTTTCTTTTTTTTAAAGACTATGTAAAACAGTCTTTAACTGCTTTAACCATCAAGGTGTCTTTTCCTATATGTTAAAAATTATAAACATAATCCATGGAAGGACCAAGCTGCTTAAACTCTGCAATTATATAGTGATATTAATCTATAGTTTAATTATAGGTTCATCAAAAATCATACGACTCCGTGAAGAAAACAGTGAAACAAGTGAAATACTAAAAGGAAAAGGTTCTGGTAATGGTGCATCTGTTCCAGTCAAAGGAATAAATAATCTAGGAAATACGTGCTTTTTTAATGCTGTCATGCAGGTAAGACGGAAAGATCATACACCTTTCTCTTCATAGATTTCAGAAATACTTAATCTGTATAAACTGTGGGCTTCAGAAAAGGTTCTGACTGTTACCAGTCTTCATTCTGCTTTCTGAAGGTCCTTTTCAAATTCTTTTCACCCCTTGCTATCCAAGCAATGTTTCCTGTTATAACGAAAAAGAATTCTTGGATCAGTAGTGTTTTTCACAGTAATGAAACAAATGAAAATGTCAAGTGTTTTACATGCTGCATATGTGTGTGGGTTGTACTCTAGCATATGGTTTTATTTGTAGTTCAGCATTAGGCAGTCATGAGTAATGCACAGTATTTATCATACTGGTGGGTGTGAAAAGTGGTAGTTTATGCATAATGTAAATGTCTGCACAGTGCAGTGTGATGATTTTAAGCCCCTGCACTGGGTGCAGTTATAAAAGTACTTTTATTGATTATGGGGGTTTTTTTCTGACCAGAATAAGAGGAATGAGCTGTACTAATACACTTTTTTTGATGTTGAGTGTACAGCTAATCCAACATCCTCAGAAAAGCAGCAGCCTTAGTGGGTTTTATATTGGAACATCCTATTGCTTGTCAGTTGAGCAGAGACATCTGTATGTCTGCAGACAGGAGTGAGCAAATGAGAGAAAACTGCTACGAAGGTGTTCTGAACTGGCACTCTTTACCTTGTGTTTATGGTGGCGATTACAAAACTCAGCAAACAAAACAGTAAATTTGTAAGGAGTAGAGCTACTGCTAATTGTTCTCTGTCTGTACTTAGGGCATTGTAGAAACCTAAGTGATCTGCAGGCAAAGTTAACCAAAAATAAAGAAACAAAGCTGAGATATGTTGAGTTGGTTTCTCTCTTAAGTTCAGAGGGGTAATGCTTTTCAGTGTGCCAGAGCCCTCGTGCTTCCTGGGGCACAATGAGGGGGACTGCAGAGTTTAAAATAAATAATTTCTGATACTAATGTCCTTATTAAAAAAAAATAAAACGAATGAATCTTGTTGTTCAACAAAAGTAACAAAGTTATTACTAGGAAACTATTTTGGAATTACAGAAACAGCAGAAGATACAATTTTAGAAACAGTCTGATATCAATGATCTTGACTCTTACAAGGGTAATACCTGCTTTTTCCAGTGGTTTGATTTAAAGCTCAGTTGTACATTATGAAATATATCTGGTTTTGTCTATCCCTGAAGCTAGAATTTGTAACTAAAGAAACATGTATAGTTGAAAGATCAGCATGTGTTTCTTGGGTTTATTTTTTTTTCTTTAAGAACTTGGCACAGACTCACATACTAAATGAACTGATGTATGAGATGAAGGAGAAGGGAACAAAGTTAAAAATCTGTCATACTTCAGACTCCCAATTGGTAAGTACGCAGTGAGAAATACAAATTTGGGGAAATGTGGGAAGAAGCTGGAGGATGGGAAAGCGCATCTCCCTTAAATACACACTTTTACTCTCCCATTTCTTTTGCCTTTTAATTGTTTAGCTGGTTTATGATATCTGTGAACTCACTCCTTTTACAAAACTAATTATTCAGCCCTGGAGGGGGAGGAATAATCACTTCCTTTCACATTTTGTGACACTGAAGTAGCAAATAATGCCTGACCTTAAGAAAGAGTGGCTGGCTTATTTTTGTTTCTTATTTCATTTCTTCAGTATGCATGTATAATACATGAAATAGTATATTTGGCTCTATAAAGTGTTCATGAAATATTTTATTCCAGTCTGTCCCAGCCCTTCATTGATAAGGCTTGTAAAATTTATTACGTGCTTCATGTGCCAGAGGATTAAACTAAGAGAAGCAAAATTTTGGTGAGGACCAAATTTCTTGTCCTCAAGCTCATTGCAGGCATATGGGAAAGAGACTCCTGTGGTTATTATCAAAAGAATACGCTGCTGTTCCCGGTCATGTCTTAGAGACTTGGGTTTTCATAATAAGTTTTTGGCAATAAAGATAATATCCCTTTCCCTCTGCTAGCTGAATAAAGCAGTTTACAGAGAATTTCTTATGCCTTTTTTTTTCTTTTTTTATTTTTCTGCTGTTCATTGGGAGCTTTCTGGTGGCAGTGAGGGTTGAGGGGTGGGATTCTGTTTCAGATATCTCTGAAATCATGAAGATTTCTGTATGTTGCTATTGGTGATGTTCATAGCTTCTCCAGGCAAGAACAGTGTGAAATTCACTGTATTGCTGTCTATATTTCCTCCAGTGGCAGTTCTGAGCAGCAATATGTTTCATTAAGTTATCCTGAGCCACAACGGAGGTCTGGAGCTTGTTTGTGCCCAGAGGCTTAGAAAGCCAGTGGTACATTGGCTTATGCTTGATGTGGAACTTGCACAGTCATAAGGTTGAAAGATTTATTTTTTGTTTAATGACAATGCTTACGATGTAAATAAGATCTTTGGAGCAAAGACTGTGTTTTCTGATCTTCGTATGTCAACACAGGATTAGAGGGCTGCAGTAGTCTAACTAATAGTAATGTAGAAAATCCCAGCTTCCTGCTTAATAAAGGGCATTTTTCCACCTTTTGATAGTGTATATAATGCAAATACTTTCTATTTGTGTGTATCCATAGCGCTTATGTTCTGTGTGGATCTGCTTTCTGGACAAGGCAGCCTCTCTAATTGTTTGGCAGTTGTAATCTGTTTTTGTGAGAGTCAGGCCAGCTAGTAGGAAGCATTGTGGTCATGTATGAACCTGGGAGCGTGCTAGAGAGAGCTGGTGATCTGTGGCCGTTGAGGCGCATGTGGCATGTAAGCAGTGCAGGAGTGTCTCCTGCTCTAAGACTGGCTCGGATGGCTGCTGGCTGGCTCCTTCCAGCCCCGAGACCTGCTGGCTGGGGTGAATCTCACACCAGGAGGGGGGCTGTGTGGGGTGCACCCCGTGCCTGTCCCCTGCCAACACGGCGGACCTATGGGGCCTGCTGTCAGTCCCTGCTGTGAACCACTGCCAGTACCTTCCAGGTGCCTGGTTCCTGGAGGAACAGGGTATGTTTCTGTGGCTCTCAGATGTGTGGAAATTTCAGCGTGCAGCTCACAGGTCAGAGAAGCTGGCCACCCCTTCCCTAACGTTGAGTAGACAGAGTGCCACTGAGCTCCGTCTTATGCTGACCCATGGAGGTCGCCCGTGTTGTCTCTCCAACTGAATTTCAGTGAACGTAGGAGTAAGAGTGAAGCAGGTAATACAGGAGGTAGTCTGTTTTTGTGAGAATCAGACTGACTCACTGACATGACTGTTTCCAAAACTATTGGTTACCAACCAGTTTGCTCAACAAGAATTGTTTGGTTTTGCAGTTATTGCTGCTTAAATAATAAGCTTTCTCTTCAACCGTTTCAATCATGTAGTGATATCAACATTTTTTAAAAAAAACCCAAAACACTCTAGGACTGAAAGTTACATTCTTCTTTGTCATAAATGTACTAACTTGAAATAAGTCTTGTGTGTCATTAACTTTGAAATCTGATGTGCGATTTACCTTTGCTTTGAAGGATCCTTTGGTGGTAAACCTCTCCAGCCCGGGACCCTTGACTTCAGCGATGTTCTTGTTCCTTCACAGCATGAGGGAGGCTGGAAAAGGTCCTCTTTCTCCGAAAGTGCTGTTCAGCCAGCTTTGTCAGAAGTATGTATTGTCAGTATCTCTACTTGTTTATTTATTTCTATTTTCCAGTTATATGTTTATAAGTGTGCCATGTCTGTTGTCCTTTCTAAAGTGCCGTTAGATTTTTACCGGGCAGTCCAGAAAATGTCTTCTTCATGTTTTAAAGTTGCAGGGCTCCTTGTTGCGCTCCAGGGTTGTACCTGCTCTTCATGAAACATATGGCCCAGTCCATAAGCACTAACTTTCAATGGGCTTTGAACTGAGTGTGAGGAGGCAGAAGAGGGCATGGTAAAACTGAGGAAAATAGAATTACCTTTCAGGTTTTGTTGTATGTTAGCATAGAGCTGTGCTAATACTGCAAAGCGTATGTAAGTATTTTGAAAAAAAGGGTAGGCTTTTAAATGGGAAACCTCTGCTATGATGTCTGACCTTGGCATCAATTCAAAATTAAAAAGGGTCTAAAAAGTGAGGAGCAGTACTGAAATGGCATATGGCTCCAGATTGCAAAGAGCTTACAAGCCCTAAAGAAACTCCTGTTTCTTGACGTGGAAAATGTTTACAGTGGTGCTTTGTAGGTGCCTTCAATTATGACGCAAACAATCTTGCTTTTTAAAACACCTGTAGAAGACCTATTTAAAAGTTGATGCAAGTGTTTAAATATTGACTTTACAAGTAAAAAAAGCTGTAGAAGTAGAGTAACTGGAGGATGATATAGCTGAATCTCACATTTAAAATGATTAATAATGCATGTTAATTTATTTGTGCAATATTATTGTATGGAATTCTAAGCGTTCTGCAACAAGAGAGTTAAGAGGAAAGTTGCAGCCTCCTTCCATGGCGTTCCAGGGCAACCTCACTGTACAAGCATGGGTTTAAAATATCATATAAAGAAACAAAAGCTTTTAGACTAGAGCAGGGACAATTTAATTCTGATAAAGAAATCAGTTATTACTTTTTCTTTATCCTCAAAATTCAACTTCAGAAACTTAATGTATTTTTTCTATTGTACTTGACTTCCTTTTGATTCTTTTGAGCTGTAAAAGGAAATGTGTGTACAGTGTCCGTATCGTGATTTTGAGTGAAACAGCAGTGTTCTCTGTTTAGCATTATCTACGTGGAAGAAAAATATATTGGGAAGAAAAATATGTTGTTTCCTCACTCCTCCTCCTGTTTCAAGGCTGACTCAAAAATGTGATTATGAGAACAAAATTTGGTCGAGAAATGGAAGGGAAATGATTAAATAGGAATAGTAGTTTTTTCTCTGTAAGTATTAAGGATAGAAGGGAAAAGATGACATAAAACATGTTTTGAAGCCCACCTTAGCAAACTCATTGTAAAATAATCACAATGCAGTGTAGTTCAGATGGCACTGTATTTTTGAAGTGATAGCTATTTTGTATGTGCTCTGTGTGTGTGTGTTTGTATTTGTATAGTCATCAAGTGATGGCTACACAATATTTCTGTATTAAATCTCAGATATCTTGTTCTTTTTTTTGTTGTTTTTTGGTCTTTAAGATGGGCATATACTTTACCAGCTAAAATTGAAACATACTTCAATGTGGGCAGCAGACTTTTGCTGTTTAGATGTGTCAGCTTCTGCCTTTTCTTGCCTTCATTCCTACTACTTACTTTTGTTAGCCTTGCAGAACACAACTTAGATGTAAATCCTTTACTAGCTCTAGTATCAATAACAAAAGTGTCAGCCACATCCTGTTAGCAAGAAATTAGATGTTCAGGGGCAGTAAGTGACTGCACAGGTATGACAGAAGGTTTTGGTCTTTTGATTATTTTGTTATTGATGGTGATGTAAGCAAGAAAGAAGAAAAGGAGAATTTCAGCAAATTCAGTAGTCTGCAGTGGTGGAAGTAGGAGAACGGGAAATCTTTATCTTTGCAAACTGAATACATTTACTATATATTAACGTAAACAATATGAATGCAGTGTTCTGTCATGCCATTTTTACAAAGTCTTTTTTCATCTTTTAAATTTGGCTTTCTACTCTTTAGCAAAGCTGAAATGAAAGAGAGAGCATGGCAAGATTGCAGGAGTCCCAGCTAGGATGAAGTCTGTGTTACTGCAGCATTCTCTGTAAACTGCTTTTTGAATCCTGCCAAGAAGTCGTGTTAATAAAGTTGCCTTAAAGGCATCCACTACTTGTGGTCTTCACATGCATTAGCACAAACTCTTTTTACTTAACAAGTAAAGTTCAAACAGCATCTTTCCTAAAGAGATGACAGGATGAATGTGTAAAAGGAAGAACTCCACTGAAAAAAAAAGTTCGTATTTCAGAGAGATATGTCAGAGAAAGACAAGTCAGTTAACTACTGGGGAGAAGAGCATGGGGAAGGACTTCTAATAATAATGTTTGGGGTTTATATATTTTACATAAGTTTGCTGACTCCAGTTGCAACCTCGTTTGGTTTTTTTTTTTTTTAATTTATTCTTTCCTCATCACTGATCTTGCTGTCTCAGTCCCAGTCTACAGTATATGACCATACCTTTCTTCAATAAAGAATTTATGAAGCAGATTGTATAGACAGTCTAGGATGTACTTGTCTATGATATCAAGAGTTGGAGTCAGTGACCCAGGGATTGTCTTCCCAGTCCCAGTCTTTACCATAACATTATTTTGAGTAGTTGCTTGTAGCTTACAAAACAGGGGCACGCACACTGAGTGGCCATACAGAATATAGACGTTTTACTTAATACTTAGTATAGTCACTTCCAAATCCTACTGGGCTTCTTACAAATGTGAATGGTTGAAATGCTGAAGCTGTCAGCAGGTGATGGTATGCTGCTGTTCTTTATGTACTTAGATCTATCTACTTGTCAGGACTGTTATAGTATGCTATCTAGCCAAAAAGTAACACAGCAATTTGCTAATAACAGTTTTCTCATTTGTAGCAGNTAAATATATATATAAATTTTTATTAAATTGGTATTGATGGGTTTGGGTGTTTTTTTGTTTTTTAATCTCCTAGCTGAATGGTGACGTATTTTCCTGTTGGATCAGTTGATGCAAAATATAGCAAAGGTAGGTGTGTAATTTAACACCTGACACTTGCCCTCATTTCCAATTCAGTGCTGGAGTAGCACTTATGAATTTGATGTCCAGAGCTGCTTTTTTTGATGTCCTTGCAGGACTCCAGGACTCCACCTGCTTCAGATGTTGCAGTATGAGTTTGAATACTTACATTTGAACTGGGCATCCTTACTTAAAAATTGAAAAGTGCTCAGTGAAAGAAGACCTAAGAAGGCAGGGAAGGAAGGAAGAACAAAAAAGGAGCGGGCGAAGGCATGTAGAAATACAGCTAGGTATGGGCAGAGAGCCTGTAAAGAAAGGGAGCAGGCACTGCCTCGTTCAGCTGCAGCTCTGTCATGGCACCAGGTGGGATCCCAAAACCTGCGAGTGAGAAACTCTGCAAGTGGATGCACGTTTGCTGCTCAAAAGCAATAAGAGAACTGGGACACAGTCCTTTTAACTGCAAACTGTGTCTTTAAGAGTCTAGGGAGACCACAGCGTGAAGTTCATCGTCTTGTGTATGAAAGGGTATTTGTGGTGCTTTTTTATTAAATAACAAAAGAAAAAAAGTGATACTGAGTGTTAATTTTATCAAGTGGTGGAGTAGCCAGGTTGAAGAAGGGGAGAAGAAGAAAAGAAATGGATGAGTCTTTCTATAGCAACTGTTTAGCGTCTGGTACTAATTCATCCACTGTTAATTTTGTTAGTGTTGCAGCTGTCAGATGTTTTGCGAGGACAGATTGTAAGCATAGCTACGGGGCCCTTCTGTTGGTTTTCCACTATGCTGAATATCAGGACTGCAGACTTCTGACTTATCTGGAGACTTAGTGACTAATGCAACACTGATGTATTAAGAGGACATAAATTTTATTTCCTTTATTTGTTGTGATTGAATAATTTTATTGGTGGAAGAAAGCTTAGATTTGTGTAGCAAGTAAATGTTGCAGCATATAAGTGATGAGTCCAGAAAGTAGTTACAGAATTTAGCTGCTTCAAACCTCCACGAAATAATTATTTATAGGGTTGTTATATCGATACATTAACATGCAGGAAAAAATACTTGCGTAACAAAGATTTTATCAGTGGTCACAAAATATACATAGGTCTTCCCTCCCCAAGGAGTATTCATCCTTCCTTCTCAGGTGGAGAGAGTAGAACTCAAGACAGAGATTTATGTAGGACAGACAGAACATAGATCATAGACAGTTTTGGAGGGAGACCTAAACACTGCTTGGAGCATTCCACATTTATGACTTCTGAGAGGAAATGCTAAGGGAAACTGAGGTAATGTTGTACAAGATTTAAGGGGTGAAGGAAACAGGATTTTTCGCATTAATTAGGAATCTTTTTGAGCCTTTTCTTTTAAAATAATATTGCTGTAGAGAAAAATCTCTTTTTAGAAAAGATTTCCAACTTGCTTATTTCTCCCATTTGACTTTTACCATTTAAATATAATCGCAGCAGAACACAAAGTTGATGTTTCCTTTAACCAGTTGTGAAGGATTATTTTGGGTCCCTGTTGTGTCTCCACATGCCTTGCTGTTGGTGCTGTGTTGTGTTCAGGAGCTCTCTGACAGAGGAGATTGAATCTTCTCCATGCAGCAGCAGTTGAGAGATTGCACATCCTTATTTCAGTTAACTTTGTCAGAGTGTCCTTAATTTTAGGAACAAGTTAACATAGCTGGATGAGTGAAGCTTATGGGTGCAAAGTAGATTAAATGCATATATAAGTAGCGTGCATTGGCAGGAATCATCTGCTCTTGTTCCTGAGTTTTGTGTTCACTTCTTCCACTCAGGAGGAAGACCTGTGCAGCATTTTTGACAACACAAGTATTTGCAATGTGTGTGGTATTGGTGAACTACGTAAGCAATGTTTGTAGATACAATGAAGGAGGAAAACGATAATTTCATTAGGTACAGCAGAGGTGTATCCTCAGTAGCAATGTTGAGGTTAACCAGAATAGAGCATTACAAGATAAAGCCAGTTTGGAGCTTTAGGGAGAGGTAACAAAAATAGGAAGCCTTCATGTCGAGAGGGACTTGAATATTGAGAGTTTAGACAGGAGTGGACATGAAAAGGAGGCGTGACAGCAAGAGAAGACAATAAATGATAGAAGATAAATTAGCTGTGCTTATTTAACTGCCCTCATAAGAGTTCAAAGGAGCTGTCTGTGGAACTGAAAGGCAACAGATTTAGAGCCAGGGGAAAAAAAAGCATTTTTTTAACATTTTATAGAGCTAACCTGTGAAACTTGCTGTCACAGAGCATCGTTGAAAACATTAGCAGGACTTAAAGGAAGAAAGAAGAATTAGATATCCATATAAAGAGAAAACTTTTTTTATAGGGACACAAGACCTCATGCATAAAGGCCTTCACTTGGCTACCAGCTGGCAGTCAGGAAGAAATTTCCCCAGACAGGTATATCCATTACTTGGTAAAGAGAGATGTATTTTCCCTCTGATGGTCAAGTGGGAAATGGCTCTGTTGTAGCATGTCAGCTATTATGTCCATTCAGAGCTACTTCTAACAAGTGCTTTTTGCTCATGTACCAGAGATCTGGTGCATTGCAAGAAAGTGATGGTGCCTCATTTTCTCTTTTTGGGGAAGGTGAGGCAGAAAAAGATGAAAGAAATGAGCCAGCACATCCAAAGGTGTTCTAAGTCCTGTCTATCCATGCCATCAAGATAGGACATGTCTGTTGTTATTTATTAGAGTTACATGTGGGGACGAGCCTGTGTTTGGCTGGGTTTTTTCCTACCAAGCACCCTGTGGTAGCAAAACTCTTCCGTCTGTGGGGCAGGTTTGAGATAAGGTTAATCATGGGGATTAATCATGCTGTAGGATTTTGCTCTATTTTCTGTCATAGTGCTGCATATAACTTGGGATCACTAATGAGAATGATTGCTTTAGGAAGAACAAAACTTTTCATTCTAGCTATTCTATAATGACAGTGAATAGATATTTTATTGTATCACTGAGAACAGTAAGTCCTGTGAATTGTGGAAACTTATAAAATGGCCCTTCGCATGCTTTTTTGTAACTTTTGGTAACTGATTAGTCTTGAGAGATTAACATAATCTGCAGATTAGCAGAATTTCTTCTCTCAGACTAACCTTAAATGAACATTTTACTTTGCTTCTCTATAGGGTACTGCAGTATTAAAGAGGTTCCTCTGCATTTTGCACTACTGGAAAAAATCAAATAGTATGTTCTGTTTTCTATTTCTAAGCACTTAATATTGTTTCTGAAGTTTTCCAAGGTATTAGGATATCTTCTGCTCAAAAATAGTAATTATTGAAAGGATCATTTTGGAGAGGATTTTTATTAGAGACACTAAAGGTATGGCAGTTCTGTGCAGTATGATTGAATGACTGTATCCCGATTTTGCTTTTGAAGGCTAGCTTAATTTCCCTCAAATGAATATAAGATACGGCTTAAAGTATTAATGCTTAGAGGACTGTTTTTTGTTTCCTTTAAAATTGTATGTTGTTATGTAATTTTTGTTATTAAAACATTCTAGGAAGTAGATCATCTTGAAAAAATATTTCTTTAACTGACAGTCAAGCAGTTATAACTGGTCTCCAGATGAGTAACAAGAAGCTAGATAAGTAGTATGCACGTAGATGTCACAGTTGTCCTTCACCACTTATGGCCATTAGCAGGAGTTCAACCTGTTCTGTCATTATCCTGCTGACACTGTACAACAGGTTGTATCGCATTGGCACTGGCTTCCATATGTCAGCACATCTGTGAGCGGTCAACTCAACCAACCATCCCCAAGTCCCCCACTTTTGCCAAGGATCTCGCTTGAAGCATATTTTCAAGGAGACGAGAGTGCACATCTTTTAGTTGTCAGATTTCGATGTATCAGCATAGATTAATTCCTCCCCCCCCGCCCCCAATACTGATTTATAAGTGTAGGAACTTTCCAGTAAATGCATTGTGTGGTGTGAAATTCCCTCCCTCCCTTCTCTTTTTTTTTATTGTTATTTTTTTGTTTCCTTTTGTGGCTTCCCCCCCAAAACAAATGCACTAATCTGATGTTTTTCCACAGAACACCAGATATTTAGAATTATATGCAACATTACATAGCATGCTATGTACACGAATGACAGATTGACTATATGTTAAGCAGTGTTACCAATGACATCATTTGTCAATCCAAGTAAATGACTCAAACCTTACATAGCATCTTTACAAGTCGCTTTCCTTACCACTTCACTTTTAAAGTGGTATCTGTTACCTTCCCATCATCCTTGTTTCCACTAAAATTCAAGCATATATATCTATGTGAGGTTGGAAGAGGATTTAGTACAAGCACAGAGAAGCCTAAATAATCTTGTCCTCGTAGATGCACTATGTGCTAGTAAAGTGAAAGACTAAGAGAAACGAAAAACTGCCATGGCTGAGATAATTTTTTCCTCCTTTCATTTAAGCTAATAAAACGGTGTGGAACATATGGGTAAACTATTTTCCCTTGAAATATCATTTAGTAAATTAATTTTCATCTGAAATGATTATTGTATGTTCATCAGCGGGAGATTACGCTGCAAACCATAAACAGTACCGACAGATATGTGTGGGGCTTTTTTCTGATTTGCATTGAAGATCTAGCTCTGTGAGGTGTGCCTACAACGAAAATTACCTCCTGTAACAGTGATGGAGTTTTTGCTTGCTTCTTTGTCAAGTAATTATTCATTTTTCTTCCTTTTTACTACAATGTCTCTTGCAGTGGCCCTGTTTCTGTGGCCAAAAAAAAAAAAAAATTCCTGTTAGTACCAGGATCCAGGCTGTGTAAATGCAAGATATTTTTTTCTTGCTATACACTGGAGCTACTAATGTGCATATATTGAAGGAGATAGGCTGAATACACTTATTGATTCTCACTGTCTCAGGAAAACAAGAAATTTCTCATAAATAAAACTAATAATAATACTGTGGGTAACTAACTAGGTTTCTCAGAATTGAACTGATTTTGGCATCTGGGTTAAAAAAAAAAAAAAGATTCTTTGATATTCCTGGCCATTCAATGAAAGAAACAATGAGAAACTGTTTTAGCAAACTGAAAAGTGAAAACGTGTGTTCACATTCCTGTAAACACGTGCACGCAGGTACATATGTTATTTATTTTTTTAATGTATATTGAGTGTTTTATTGGATCCAAAATAAGGGCCTAGTGCTTTTCAGAATGCATTTAGTTTTTATAATCAAATTAATTGGAAATAAACCATTTAATACTAATAGAAGCAAACCCCTGCATTTTTATAATACTAAACAAAAATATTTTTTAAGAGGAGTATTTCAAGTTTGAATTTATTGGTTTGTTTCTTTTTTTAATTTGAAATTAATTTTTTAGGTTGACCTGCACATGCAAAAAAAAAAAAATTGGCTTTAGAAAGAATGCTAAAAAAAAATCACTGACTCTGCTGATTCCAGATTTTATAGTAAGCCTCATAACTGAGCAGCATCATTAAATCATTTTTAACTAGGGATATTTTCAACTTTGTTTCAAAAAGTATATACGAAGTATGAATGTGAAAGTATCATATTTGTAAATGTGAACATGGTGTTTTACATATGCGAGTCCAGATTTATTCCACTTAATTTTAGGCACTGACTGTAGATGCCTCATCACCTTAGATCCTTCACCAGTTACATCTGAAAGCGCCTCCAGCAAGCAGTTCAAAACTGAGACCCTTTTATCACTGTCCTGCCCGTAGCCCAGGGCTGCTGTGCCCTAACTTGGCATCTTGACATCTTGCCCAGCTTTAAGTTTTACT
The DNA here is from genome assembly GCA_013389945.1 of Fregata magnificens. Classification (NCBI taxonomy): domain Eukaryota; kingdom Metazoa; phylum Chordata; class Aves; order Suliformes; family Fregatidae; genus Fregata; species Fregata magnificens. Next base: position 124,397 of record WAAD01010044.1, on the reverse strand, counting down.
GTTGTACGCACGTTGCACGTCTGATGCATTTTCTGATCGCCTTTAATTTCTCCTGTCCATGAGTACAAATTTCTGAAGCAAACCTGAGCAGCTTTCATGTATGAGTGGGAAAGAAACCTCACCTTCAGGAACCCTAGAACAGCTGAAGAGCATGGCTGGGCAAGTAAGACCATTGTGCCTTGAGAAAATACTGATGCGTATTTACAGCTCAATGGACTGGTTAGCCAGAGCACGCTGAAAATGAAAACTGGCTCAACATGCGCTTAATAAAATTGAGTAACCGAGTAAATGGTTGGTTCTTCTGGCTGCTCTGCCAGTTTGATAAAATTCCTGTTCGAGCCCTGCTCAGCCAGTTGTCTCCTGTGCTAGATTTTAGAAGGGGTGCACATGGCTACGCCTGCTTGTGCTCTTCCTGTTGTGCAGCCAGAGCCACAGCTGCCATTTGGTGGCATTACTGGAAATGCAGAAAAACCCACCCTTTCAAATCCCATTTTAGATGAATTGGTCCAAGACTTTAATTAAAGATCTAAAGGGTGACTTGTCTGGAAAGACAGGCATGGTTTGGCCAGCTATAGTTAATGTGAATAGAAGTATGTTAATAGTGAATATTTACTCAGTCTCATTTGGTGTTGCAAGAAGCTGGAGACCCAAATTATTCATGAGAAAGCTTCTAGCTATGGTTATCTTAGTAAGGATAACACCTTAAGGATCTATCCACATATTCACAAGTGTATTTTGTAATTTCTGTGTAATCTATGCCTGCAAAGTACGGTATTTAGAGTATGTTGAGATGCTGTGAGTAGTACAAAAGGGATCTACAGTTTTTGAACAGCAGTGATTGAGACTCCTGAATGCCTGGCTTATGAACAGATGCAACGTTACCCCTGTGCAGTTGACTAAAACATCACTGGTGTAAATTGTAGCATAGCCTGAAACAGAGGTTTTTCCTCTTTTGGTTTATGAGGCTCATGCGGATGCTGCTGGTGGTCCTTTTACAAGAATTGTAAAAAGGCTCCTGTGGAGCCTTCGGTTTTTGTTTGTCCTGCGCAGTAAAGCGTTAACGGTACAAACTCAGCTACTGCCAGTGTCCCTTCTGTGTCCTTGGGCTGACTTGCAAGCTGGCTCACCTGTGCTGATGCTGTGGCCAGACACGACGGAGCAGGACAGCTCAAAGGGCGATGTAGTCTGAGATGACAAGGGCGACACCAGATGTGTATTTTCCAAGGCATGTAGACCCTTTCCTTCAGGACTTTTAGTTTCTAGAGATGAAAAGTTTGGAAGTATGCGGAATTTTTTTTTTTTAAGAAGCTGTTGCAGTCTTTGGTGACTTAGATCTCTGCTTAACCTGAGTAGCCAGTATATGTTGTTATAGAAGGTGGGTTTGTAATCTGGGAATTTGACAGTCATTCGGTATTGCACATCCAAAAGGTAGTGATGTTATTATTTATGTAGAAGCAGTATCTTTTTCAGTTGCCACTCTAACACTTTTGGGCTCGTGAGGATCTCAAAAAAACCAAAACAAAAAACCCCCTCCTTCATTCAACTTTATTGTAAAAATGAGGGCTGTGGCATACGGTTCTACAAGAAGTGCTTATCACTCACCTCACAAACAAAATCACAGCTGGAGAGCTGCAGCCTCGTGGCTTTTTCCTGCAGGCCACTTCACATGCTCAGCCTGAGATGCTGCTCGCTGCCGTTTTGGGGATGGCCAGGGAAATCCCTGCAGGGGGCTGCCGTGCGGGAACCGATTCTGGTGGGCTGGGGGCTGGCGTCTCTGCCACCCGTGCTTACGGATGTGGCATGGAAATGAGACTTTAGAAGATTTTACCAAGGGTTGTAAAGTTCTGATGAGATGGACCACACTATCCCTTATCTTCTAAACTTGGATAGCATGAGGAAAGAGCATTGTATCAGGATTTTCTTTTTAATGCTCACTATCCAGATTAGTAAAGTAAATTAATGGTGATAGGAAACATAGCAATATTAAATCACAGTAACAGTGTGGATACTTTATGTTCTTCCATGGGTTGTCCAGATAACTTGTTTTGGTGCACTCAGAAATTGCAAAAAAGCTAGAATTTGTAATGTTTTTGTATTCAATATGCAGTGGGAACAAAATACTTGTTATACCTGGCTGTTACGATGGGTGAATCAGGAAAGTTCCTTTGAATTAGTGCAGAAGACTTGTGAAATTTCAACCTCTGTCATCCCAGATTTTTTTGCTCTCAAAACCAGCTGGGTATACAATTCCTGTAAGCAGCTTTGGGGGAAAAAAAATCAGACAATGTGTAGCCAAATTATTACCTGCCGTTGCAAACCTGATAGTTTTTGGAATCTGGATTCAAATATATTGTCTCAGTCAAAACAACTGTGAAGAGATTGTCTCCTTGGTTTCAGGCTCTTTCCATTTTAGGTATGAAGCTGCATTTCATTTGCTTCTGGTAATACTACATGTTTTAATATGAATTTCGTTGGACTGTAGGACAGAAGTTTGGATGTGGCTATGGTGTGAGTTGATAGTTCATGATGCTAAAAGGTCCTTCTGTGAAGCAAGTATAAGAATAACTCTTATCTCATAAGTAAGAGTAAGTAAGAGTGATTAACTCTTCCTACCAAGAAAACCTGCCCCAAACCCTGGCTTTTCTCATTAGCAATACTCTTAGAATGGAAATCCTATGTCTAGAGCATTTATCACCAATATCTGTAATATTAATTGAAGAAATTTAGCATAAATAAAAACTGATTGAATACAGTGTAAATTACGTATATCAGAATATCATATTGTTACAGTTTTATATTTCTTTAATAGCATTTGAAATTCATATGCTATGTGACATTACTTATTTTTAGTGTGTTTACCATCTTACTCACTGACTGTTCACTCAGCTCAGTAAGCTGCAGATCACTGGATTGATTGACCGTAGAGCCATTTGGAAGAGATGGTTATGTATACTTCTGTTCAAGAAGTTAAGAAATTCTTATTTCGATTCTGACCCGCAGTTCTTGTTTGTTTGATGCACAGCCTTGAGACTGCCCTTCCATTTCAAGATCATCTTTTTTCATAGTGCAGTTTCTGGTTTCCTATCTACGGACTGTTTTATGCACATTTGAGATTTCTTCTTGGTAGAGAGAAGGGTGAGGTGGCAGGGGGGAGGTTAAGCACTTTGAAAATCTTCTTTCCCTCTCCTCCATGACATTGAGACATACAGAAGTACTGGTGTAGTCTGTCAGCAAGGCGCTGCTAGCATGAGTGAAACTCCACTGACAAAGCTGTACTTTAGTCAAGCCATCCCCCAGAGGGTCAAAGTGCCACCCAGATGAAAGTGCAGCCTTGTTGGTGTAATTGCAGCCACACCAGGAGCTTCCTAAAGCCCCAGTAGGTCCAGCAGGGATTGCGCCTAACTACCCCTGGCATCCAACAAGAGTCTGATGTAGATGCTGTCTCATCAAGAACCTCCCAAGGTACATTTAAATTCCTTACTGCTTCTTTCGTAGGGCTCCTCGATTTAAGGGGTTCCAGCAGCAGGACAGCCAGGAGCTTCTACACTATCTGTTGGATGCGATGAGGATTGAAGAAACAAAGGTAACATCTTTGTGTGTGTTTTTAAAGAGCTTATGGGACTGTACGGTAAACTACTAGTTATTCCTTCAATGTTCTTCATGTTCCCAATGTTTTAAGATGTACTTAATGGAGTAGGAGTGGCTATTTTTGTTATCTTGTGAAAAATAATGGCTTTTTTGAAGGAAGATTTAAGTATGTTCATGTTGATGTGTTAAAATTGCTGATTGGAATAAAAGTTTCAGTCAGCAGTAGAAAGAGTATGGTAAGTAGATCATGATAACTTTAGGAATCTGAATTGTTTGCCTTTATTAAAAAAAATAAAAGGGCTAAAAAAGGACTTCTGAGGAGTTAAGAAAGTAGAACCTCTGATCTAGCTGGCAAAGTGCGTTTTAAAGCTTTGGGACAGAAATTAGCAGCTCCTAGCTGTGGGCCTGCCCATAATTCTCATTGAAATCTAGTTCAATGAAAAAAAAAGTAGGACAAAAATAAAAACTTGCAAAGTTTCTTGTATCTTTTGAAAGTGTGAAGAACTACTTGTTTTATAAATAAGGTGCTGCTTTTCATTATTTAAAATCTACAGCTAAGCATGCTAAGTATATAACCAGTTATATTGTATCAGAAATGTCCCCGTGTGGTTTTTCTCATGTTTCTTTTCCTTTGTTATTTCTGCCTCCTGCATTGTTGAGTACAAGAAAATGTGTGTTTGCTTGCCTGAACTATTCTGACCATATCTGATTTCATCTGCCTGACTTAGTCTTGGAACCTTCTTTTCAGATGATATTTTGGTAAATAGCCTTTTCTAAGTCTCGTCAAAAGGAGGTCCTTCAATCTTGTACTGACCAGTGTACTTCCTCTTCCCTCTCATTTAGTAATATCATGAATGTCATAATCCTGACCTGAATTATCTTGGAGATGAGATAGAAAGCTGTATCTGTGCCCAGTTCCTGGCACTGGAGTAGTGCTGAATGAATCCCCATCCTACCAGAATATTAATATATATTGGTCTGTCAGCAGTACGCTTGATCATAACCAGAACTGAACTACAGGGAGAAACAGCTAAACCTTGACATTGTCATGCTTACAAAATTAGGTGTTGAATGGGGCTCGCAACAGAAGCAGCTGACTTCAGTTGAAAACCAGTTGTCATGTTTCTGCAGTAGAGGGAAACTTTATTTTGTTGCTTGTTGATTTTCATGTAATAGAAGATGGAAACTATATTTGCTTCACAAATGAGGATTCACCGAAAGCAGAATTATTACAACTAAGCTGCTTCTCCAGTGGGTGGTTGCGCTTTCCCCTCAAGTCAGTCTCCTGTTTCACCAGTGAATGTGCTATCATGATGACCCGCGTTTGTATTTGTCTTTTAAATTGTTTAGTTAGTGGTGACAGCTATAGTAGCTACACAGAAGAGTAATGGAAGATGGTGAGAATTTTAAGTGACCTTTTGGGCAGTAGAGTCTTTCTGCCGCCCCATCACCAGGCAGGGAGAGGTTGGTCCCACCCTGCCCTGCAATTACACCCCTCTGCTGCCCTAATGGTGCATTACTGCAAACACGTCTGTATCACCTCAGGCTGTGCCGCCAGGGACAGTACTAGTAAAAGCTCTCAGTCTTTTTTTTTTTTTTTTTTTTAATTATCCCATGTTTCGGGTCTGTAGATGGCGTGACAAATGGCGAACGTCAGGCCCGTGGTGAATGCTGGCAGCCGAGCCGGCCGGACGCAGGCAGGAGCAGCTCTGCCTGCCGCGGGAGCCGGCAGCTGCCCCCGTGGCCTCCCCGCCGTGTGGGCTCCGGCTGGGGACGGCCTGCAGCACCGTGTCTGCCACCAGAATGCCGTAGCAGGGGTTGCAGCCGCTAACCTTTCTCTTTCACGCCGCTTTTACACTTTACTCTGGGAAGAGGGAATAGCCCTGCTGAAAGGGCAGCCGGCTGCTTTGCCATCCACCTGCGAGAGAGTAGAACGCGGCCGTCCCTGCTTCCTTATCCTTACTGGGATTAATTTTTTTTAAACCCTAAGAGTTTTGATGAGAAATACATATGATATATAACATGGCAGTAGTTATAGGGACTTACGAAAAACTGCGTTCCACTTTTGCCTCTTCCCCATGGTTTTGTATCTCATAAAAAGGCTTTCCGACACCAGTGTTGAACTTTTTCCTATCCACGTTTAAAAAAGTTAGAAAGTGCGTATGTACGCAAGTGGATTTTTTAAGATAAAAGCTTGTCGATACTACAATAAAGATGACATAGCGTCTGCCGTTTCCAGCAATGTGGGCCGGAGATGGTTTCACACCGGGGCCTGAAGTGGCTGAACCCTGCTGCTAATTGATTAATGTCTGCTGCCATTGTTGGCAGCACCCTGCCCATTCAAAGACTATGTCTTTCTTTGACCTAAATAAATGGTTCAACGCGCTAATCCCAACAAAAGGGTTGCTTATGGCCCTAAACCCATTTATGGTGCTCAACTTCATGAATTACCTATTGATTAGTCCTTTTAGTATATTGTTGGCTTTAAGATGAACAAAGCTGAGCTCGGGGCAGCGGGAGTTAATTCACAAGCCAGGTCACATACTCATCAGGTAGGAGCATGACTTGGTCTGATGGGTGCCTGAACTGGAAACCGAACCTCCAACGCTGTCTGTCGTTGTAAGTCTTTTGTAATATATGGCTTGAAAGTGTTATTTGCTGCCTGCCAACGAGTTACTTATTATTCTTTTCCTGTTAGGGTTTGAGTTACTTGCAGAAGGTTTGGTATCACTATTTGTCTCTAGAATGGTACTTTGCTCTAAGTGTGGCTTCAGTGACACATGTAATTGTAAGTGTCATTTGCACACCGACATGAGAGACTCGTACACGTTACTAGAGTTTGTGGATTAGAGAGCTGGTGCATTTGCTAGGAAAAAGGGAAACATGGGTCACGCACACTGTAGTGTTCTCTGGCCGTGGACCTGATGCAGCCTCCGACTTCCCTCACCGCAGCGTGTCTGAGGTTGGGCTGAGCCGCCTTTCGTACCAGCCTGTGCAGTTCTGCTGCCAGGGCACGCGTCTCAGGAATACAGCACCTCCTTATCCCAGGGCAGCTGAGAAATAGCAGGGGAAGCACCCCCTGTTTTGAGGTGCAGCTACAGCTCACCTATATGAATTTGCTTCTTTCTGATTCTTCTTTCAAAAATGTAATTTTTAGGATTGTTTGAGCGAATATTGATGACGTTTATATGGATTCATAAAAAGTTTTGTATCTGTCCTAAGGTTTTCTAACATAACTTTGAAATGTGCAGTGGTAGAAAGTAAACAGAAATAATAAAAAACCTGCCCAAACATGGTCATTGAAGCCTGGCTATTGAAACATACTTAGCTGCCTTCAAGTATTTTGTAAACTAGTCAATCAGTAATAGTCCATTTTTCTTCAGCATTTCCCGCCCCGGACAGTGGAAGAAACAGAAAGTATTTGTTCACTGAAAATCTAATAGTTTCTTGATAACCTCTCGAGTGCTCTACAATGGCTCCCTTTTTAAGGGGAGGAAATTTTTGCATGATTACCTACTAAAGTTAAGCTCATGTAGCTTTGACACTGTTAGTGCATAACAAGAGTAGGTTTAAAATATTAAGTTATGCTTATGTTATGGAAAAAAGAGTAGATAAAATCTAATAATATATTAATAGTTTTTAGAATGTTTACACTTAAAATACTTGCTAAATATTTTTTTTTTAAATTATAGCGTATACAAACTGGTATCTTAAAAGCATTTAATAATCCAACTACTAAGACGGCAGATGAAGAAACTAGAAGAAAAGTCAAAGGTATGCAACTCTTTATTGAATACTTTTAAAAATGCACAAGTTTTTAAATACCATTTTCTTCAAAACTGAGAATTGCAAACAGCAGTCCCGAAGTGCTGTAGTTAAAAGACTTTTATTATGTATTATTCTAGTGCCACCTAGTGTGTATCTAAAGGATAGAGAGCTTAGTATGTACTGACTTGCATCTTTGCATGCAGGATAAAGCCTCCCCCTGTGTTAATAATGCCTCTTGTAATGATAGGTAGAATTTAATTTCGTTTTCTAAAATAGTTTGCTGCATCTTCAGGTTTGTTATATAGCCACAATTATTGTATCACTCAGAGAGGCCACTTTCCATAAATAAAACTGATTTCTATCAGCTGACTGATACTGCAAGCACTCTAAATATGATTACAAAGCCAAGATAAGAAGCTGTTTCAAAAGAAGGCATGTTTTTTCAAAACAAGAGTTTTTAAATTATTTTTTGTGTGTGTGTGTTTATGCAAAAGTTCTAATTTTGGGGATTTTGTTTTAATTAAAGTCTTAATAATGATTTAATGGAAAGTCACCCTTCCCAAATCTGCAACAATTAAGGCATAGAGACGTATTAGAATAGGCTTTTGTCTCATTTTTTAGAGTTTTATAGTTTAAAAACCATTTAGAAAGGGTAACAACTTGTCTGCTACCCTACTGTCTATATCAAGGCAATACAATATTATGTATTCAAAAGCAAACTGAGATTTTATTTAAAAGGCTTCTTCTTGAGAGATGCAGTAGTAGTATTCTGTTACAGTAGGTGGGGAAGGGAAGGATAAAAGGGAATCGTACCACTAAAATATGTTTAAATGTTGAGATATACAGTATATGATGTATTAGTTATTGTATTGTGTTCAAAATGTTTTGAATATGTTTAAAATTGTGCTTTCACAATGAATCTTAGAAAGAATTTTGTTGTACTTATAGTGTGGCATTGGATCTGTTATTTTTCACATTTAAAAAAGGCAATGTTTTTTCAGCATATGGAAGAGAGGGTGTGAAGATGAACTTCATAGATAGGATCTTTGTTGGTGAATTGACTAGCACTGTCATGTGTGAGGAATGTGAAAATGTAGGTATTCTGGAATTTGGTTTGATGTGGAATAGATCACATACTGGTTTGATTACGTTGTCTTGAAAGTATAAAATTGTATTGCCAATTTTATACTTGTTTGTTTGTTTGTAAAAACAAGACTTTACTGAAAGTTTCTCATTTAAAATGATTTATTCCTTCTCTAAAGCATTATCCTCCCAAACCTAAGAAGAGAGGTCCTTTGAATTCAAAAAGGATTCAAGTACTGGGCTTGATTTTACATCTAACTTAAGGCTGGAGGTTCCAAACTCTATAACCATCCGTGTTACACCCCAATTTTATTTGATATTTTCAAAACACCTACCTATCTTAAAACGTAAATCCTCCTGCCTACTCTTCTGGGATACACCTGAAGATTGGGAATTATGTACTTTGAATTAGTATGAGTGGGGAAATGCTAAAATTACTTTTTTGTTTCTTGAAGTATTTTTTATAATTAATGTAATAACACTAACGAACAGCATAATCCTTTCATAATTAATATTACTGACATTTCATCATAAATGCTTTCCATGACTCTTATAATTTTCTTTAACTTTGGAAGAGAAAAAACCTTATTTGCATGACTTTTCTAATTGAATGTTCCATTTGTGTTTGGTTTAAAAATTTATATTTCATATTATAGAGATTAAGTAAATCAATGTCTGAATAATTAAGCACAGTCCTGCAGTGCCAGGTAAACTTCCCTGTGTGTGATGTGCAGATTACACTTCAATGTGCTACTAGTATCAATGAAGAACTTTGACTATATACAAAAGAGAGGTTGTATGTGTTTTGTGTGTGTCATTCATTTTTGCTGGATTCTTATATTCTGCCTGCACAGGACTTGGGACTTTGCTAGCTGTACCCCTTTGAGGAAGAGTTTAGTGTTCACTTTCCTTTGCCTGCATTGGCAAAGATATTTTTCACTAATGTTTGTTCGTGCAAACTGACTCTTTAGAGGAACCCCTGTTTGAACATCGCTCATCAGGCAGTCTGTCCTCATAGTTACAATAGGTTTGATCTCATTTATTGCGTTACTGGAACCTAAACCATGCTGCGTCCCTTGCACAACAGGTAAAAATAAGCCTACAGTCCGTATCAAACGTTGCAGGTGGAAGATAGGGTCACAAATATAAGAGAAGGGCAACGATGACAGTAATTGCGAGCATGACTGTGTTCAGTAACTTACATGTACAACATGATTTTTATGTTTTTTTAAAGCCTTGTTTTCCACAGTCTCTCCAGAGGTAAGATAAGTCAGTTTTGGAAGGAATTTGAGAACGGCAAGGTAGAAAGCTTAAGGAACAGGCTTGGAAGGGATGTTCTAGCCATAAAGGCAGAGGGGAGGTGCTGAGAGAGAATGTCTTTAGGTATGATTTGCCAGATATTTCCAGTTTCAGCTTAGCTTTTATATGGTTTATAGATGGCAAAATAAAACTCCAGTAAAGAAAAGAAGGTTGGGTTTTTTTCAATCCCCTTTTCCCCAGTAATTGGATTTATTTTAACAATTACTAGTGTATGTTATGGTGTGAAAATTTCTAATAAAGCTTTTGGCTGTAACCAATAAGCCTGACTTAATCTTTTCTAGGAGTATCAGATTAGAACCTGTCATCTAACTGTCATTAACCAGTCCTTGCTGCTTAACAGCATATGAGGTCAAATGCCTGCGCAAAAGTGTCCAGGATCAGGAAACTTTAAAAGTTAGCTTTCTGCAGAATTGTACCATCTAGAAGGCCCACATGACTTGAAAATCTGTCTGGAGCTCAGAGAAACTGAGCACCACACTACTTCTAGGTCTAGTTAGTGCCCAGATGAATGTCCTTGCCCTTTACATCTGTGTCCTGAAATTTTGTACAGTGTTAGAAAGAAAATCGGAGCTAACTCAAAATAAAAAAAAAAATAGGAAAAATGTTTTTGGGAAGTTCTTCATTGTAGTTTGGTACATCTTGTAACTAATTAGCTTTTTGTATAGTTTCTGATAATTTGATTTAAAATGGGAGCTATGTGCTAAACCCATGTATTGTTCTTTGCATTTAATATGCATTTTCTCTTTTTCTTCAAGATTTCAACAGTAAAGGAACCTTTCATTGATCTTTCACTTCCTATAATAGAGGAGAGGGTAAGAAACAGAATATGTAATAAATAACTATTGTTTCCAGTGGATTGTTTTTACATACCTTCATGAAGATGGTTATGTATACACACAGTTTTGATTTCAAGTCTAAAAATGTATGCTTGTCCATAAATACATGTACTGTCATACTGTATGTTCATTATATGATTTTATGTATATATATACATATACATACATGTATGTATAGACATAAAATGTCATAAGTACATACATTACTTTGAACAAATTAGATTAGTTCAAATTTTGAACAAATGACCATTGTAATTGACTGTATATGTAGGTCTGAGATTAGTTTGATTTAGTAGTATTTTTAGTATATACTTATACGAATAGAATGATTATAGACTTTTTTTGAAGGTCCAGAAAGTTAGATTCTAGCCTATTGCTTTGCATCTAGAGAACTGAGTCCCTTTGGACTGAAGTGTACCTACGGGATGAGAAAGTGTAAAAACGGATAGACTCTGAATGTATTCTGTTGTTTTCGGCATAAATAGTTTGCAGAATGCCTCCATTAGCTGCAGAGGAACAGTGCTCCTTTGAAGGCATATACTCTGGTTTTGCGGGACTTGGGTTTTTCATTTGAGAGTAGGGGGGATGCGTTGGGAGTGGTTCTTCCCCCATCCTGCATATATTCATGTATATTTAAGGGAGAGTATTTAATGTAATACTTAATTGTGTATAAAATGTACTTGTCTCCAAACACCAGTTTTGTTCATAATAAATTCTTCATCTTTGTTGCTGCAGAGAGTGCAGATGTCTGTGGGAATTAAAGCTTTAAGAACATTTTGAGTATCTGGGCCCCTGTGCTTCCTGGCTCACGTGTAACATGGGAACTTCATGGGCTCTGTTTGAGAGAGATGTGGTGGCTTTTAGCAATCGCTGCACTTACCTGAGGACGTGCATTACTTTATGGTCATCTCTTTCCTTCACGGTCTAGATACGCTGCTGCCATTAATGGGATGGGGGATATGCGGCAGCTCCTTCGTCACGTCATAAGAGGGTAGGCTGCACCAGAGGCTGACTTATGGGGAGCTATGTCTCCTTTGATAAATTCACATCTCATACAGCTTATACAATCCTAGAATAGCTTATTTGGTATGTATTCTGTACAGGAATTTTGTATCATTCCTATTTCTTGTGGCTCTCAGTTCATCTTTCAAAGACGTTGACAGTGAGTTTATGATAAATAAAATTAGAAAGTAGTCTTATACCACAATTCAGGGGCCAGTTAATTGGATTTATGTAGGTTACTATTTTCTAAAGTAAAGGCAAAGAATCCACCTACATTCATCTTTTCTGTAGGTTGCAAAGGAATACAAAATTGGCATATTTCCTTTCCTGATTTCCTGTCTAATTTCTTAGGTTGCAAAACCTGTGCCTTTGGGAAGAACAGGTAAAGGTAAAAGTGTACAAGAGGCAGATCTTGGTCAGTATAACTGTTCTACCACTACACTGAATAATCAAGTCAAAATTGTCAAGAAACATGCTTTAACAAAAGATAAGGTAAGAACTTAAATATTTGCACTAACCAGTCATCTTGAGTTTATTCTGAAGTTTCTAGGGTTACAGGGGTGGGAATTTTGACACCTATCAATGGTGGGGGGTGTTGTATACATATAGACGAGATAGACTTGTTTTAAAATAGTTAGGTCATTATTAGGAGTGTGAGAAATGACAGCCATTGGGAACCATTTAGTTTTCAGTTACAGGGTTTCATTTGTAAGGGAAAAAAATAATCTGCAAGTTAGTTTGAATTGATATTGCTTTTGGTTTTGTTGACTGCTTTTCTTTTGGTGTCCTCGTAGTTTGTTTCTGGTTGCAATCACAAGAACTGTAATGCTGGCTAAGAGAAGAGGCAAGTCTGTGTTAGTGCCACCCGAGGGATTAGTTGGCAGTGTGTACAACAGAAGTAGTACAGCCAGCAGAGGCTCTTGGAGACTAAGAGCACTAAGATCCACTTGGCCTTCAGCAGCCCAAGGGCTGGGGAGCTCGGTTCGGCCCATCTCCAGTGCAGCCTCCTCATACACTTCTTTCTGATGGTAGCAAAAGGGTTCTGCAAATACACCAGCCTAACAGAATTGATTATTTGTATGTACTAGTGTTTACAGATTAAAATAAATCCGTAATAATTACTGTGCACATATGTTATTGTTAATGAAACATGACAAAGGCTCTCATTGTCACTATTGTCATATAATGTCATCATATGCATATACTGTCATTATTCTTCTTTTTAATAAGCCATATCATCCATATAGGGTTATGTGGCCAATGAGAATCTTAATAATAAGTGTTAATACTGATACATAAAACACGATTACTGAAACATTTTCAAAATTAAGAAAATAAAATATAGTATGGATTCAATGAACTAGACTAGACAGACTAATACAAAGGAAGCAGTAACTCTTTGGATAAGAATGGATAAAGTGACCTATGAAGTACGTCTGTCTAGTTGGTGAGGCTTTGTGATTCTCTGCTCTCCCTCCATCTTTTCAGACATGTATTTATCATTATTTTAGACTTTTTTTTGAATGATTTTCAGTGTAATATATCTGTTCTGCAGTAAAACTTCTAATGCAAACCAATTGTTAAATTCAATCAGTGTTTGTTGATGTTCTGTGACTTCAGTTAATCAATTTGTAAGTTTGCTTGTGAAAATGGGGCATGTCCCATGGGTGGTTTTGTAGGCAACAGAGTACCTGAACGCTGGTTGTTAGGCTTTTCTCCTGAAATGGAGAGCTTCACAATTTTAAAAATTTTTTGACTGCTGTTTGCATAATGCCCCCAAACACGAGCAATTAATTTCAGACAAGTTCCTCTCCCTCTTCTCTATTTATAAAGCAAGCAAGCTTAACTGAGACAAGAAATGGTCCTAATGGAAACTGTTTTTTGGGGTTTCTAATGATTTTTATTGGGATTTTATTCTTCTTTTTTTTTTTTTCCTCCTAAACTGTTCACTTCCTTTTAAGTTTAAGGACTGGAATTATGAAGTTGTACATTTAGTGTAAGTTTAAACCCTGTTTAAGAAAATATTCAGGAATATTTTTGTCTTTCACATGGACTTCATTTGGACTTAAGTTCTTGCTTAAAGTTTAAAACGGAGTATGTGCTTGAGGATTCTTCATTAATTGAGTCTATGGTGTATATTTAAGGGATAGACTGAACAAAGTTCAGTGCCTGCAAATTAGGCAGTTACCTGTAGTGCCTAACATTTTGGTACCCATGACCTGGAGTGAGATCTAAAACAAAACCAGTCCAGAAACCATCTCTACCTAACTAAAGATAGTCAGGAGGAAATACTAAAGAGAAAGCCATGTCTAAAATTACACCTTCGCTGCAGCTTAGGCACATGACCAGCTGTGCAGAAGGGTATTTCCCTCCAATTAGGTTCCCTGTCATGGAAGCCACGTGTGAAAGTTAGTTTCTGTAGTTTGTTCTGTGAAAGCACTGATGTGAGCTTAACTCATGCTGTGTGTCACTTTGTGTGTTTAAAAGTTATTTTCTTATTAATGCCAGGAAGTGGAAGGTGCAAGTACAGGGCTCCTGACACCCAGAGGAAATTTTGAGCCTTGTTTTAGGAATGTGCCTAGGCTGTAGGTGATGAGGTCATGACAATTTTAGATTCTTTTACCTCGTGTCTGAGTGAACCCTACTGGAAGGGTCTGTGCCCTGTTAGGGACCATAAATACTCTCCTGAAACAGGTCCTAACACACTAAATACATGTGGAGAAAAAAACCCCAGAATAACCATATAAAAAAGTGATAGGAGAAGAGAATGAGACAGAAGTAGCAAAAGGGCAGGTGGTAGAAACAAAGGAAAGAATGGAAAGAAGAAGGTGCAGACACTGATTGTTACAGGAGAAAAGGCCTAAAACTCAAACTGTTGAGGTTAATGGAAGGATTTCCACTGGCATCAGTGGAGTTTTGATCCAACTCAGATAAAGGAAAAAGCAAAAGGCATGGAAATTTGCTCATTTCTTTTGGAAAGAAGCCAAACGAAAGAAAAGAATCTTGAACACTTATAAATCACTTAAAATTATGGCAGCTTTAAGTTTGTTTTGTTTTGTTTTGTTTTAAATCTATAGTAGTAGTTTTCTGTGGCAGCAAAGTTTGTTTGGGGTTTTTTTCTCCTTGCAATCTTGATAAAAGAAAAAAATCAGCGTCAGATAATATACAAATTAGCAAACATACGACTAGGGATGCTTTATTTAATTCTAAGACAAATGCCTACAAGGTGAGCTGAATTCTCTTCTGGAGCTGCTCATCAGCTAAGGCCTCTGATGGGAGACTAGGGGACTACCTTAAACTTGAGAACCTTTTAGAAGCTTAAGTTAGATTAAGTGAATACCACTTCAGATGTGCCATCCACAGCTGTCACAAAGTGAACATAATTAGTGGTGGGAAGTATTGATCTCACAGTAAGTATAATGCTCTTAGCTGACTGGGGTGTAGGTTTCTAATCCTAAGTTGGTTTAAAAAGATCTTAAGGAGATCAACTAGCTTAAACACGTGAGAGGTGGTGAATATAAAATAATAGGTTTAATTTGCTTTGAATTTGTCACGTTTCAAAAGCTATGTTAGATCACAGATCTGCTTTCTTTTTCTCCCCTATATTACTGAAATAATAATGCCATAATTTACAGAATCAGTTGAACCAGGAGAGACGGCTTGCCAGAAAAGCTTCCTCTAATGAAGAAGAAAAAAGTCCTGTTATCATGCAGGAAAAAACCAAAAAGCTTGATCTGGAAGGTAGCTCTGGTATCCTGTACTGCAAAGACACAACTGCTGACTCTGCTGTAAATGGAAGTCAGACGGATGGCAGTGAGAAGGAAGCCAGCCGCTCTGAAAGCAGCTTTGATGCAGACAGTGAAGCCTCAGAAAGCGAAACTGCTTCTAAGCAAACAGCTTTCAGCCCATCCAGCAACATGTCTGGTTTGCATGTCAACCACATAAATGTTAAAATGCCACACAACAAACCAAGTGACAGTAATGATGAGATGATTTCCAGTGCCATATCCAAACTCAGCCTCTGTGGTACTATAAATGAAGATAAAAAATCGAGCCGTGGGGATCCAGCATTAGGTTTATCGAATAATTCCATGTTCTCAGTAGACAAATCTCCACTACCCCAAAACCCTCAAAATGCTTTCCAGACGCTTTCCCAAAGCTACATAACTAGCTCAAAGGAATGTTCAGTTCAGTCCTGCCTTTACCAGTTCACCTCTGTAGAGCTCCTAATGGGCAACAACAAGCTTTTATGTGAGAGCTGCACAGAAAAGACACAGAAGTATCAGAAGAAAACCAACTCCACAGGTAAAGTGCTTGTATCTGTCTGGACACTACAAAATTGCCTCTCAAAACCTGCGCACTCTCTCCAGCATGGGCCTCCCCCTTGTGGCTAAATAGAAAATGTCTCCTCAAGCAGAATTTGCTTGTAACAACTCAAAACTTCATCCCACGAAGGCAACAACACTAAATTTTTTATTAGAACATACTCGTAGCTGTAACTTAGAATTTATTTTGCATCTTTTCTTTATTTTATCCCAGATAAGTAGTTTAAAGATGACCATAAACTGAATAGGCTCATCGTTTGATATTAATCTTTGCTGCTATTTCTGGTCTTTACAATCCTAGAAACTTTGAAATAAATGCTGTAATATTCAGCTCTAGCAACTTACATACTCAGGGAAGTAATGTAATTAAGTATGTAAGAGGGTCAAAAAAAGACACTTGTAATGAAGAGGGAAAAAAAACTTACAAAGATTTGTAAGAATGGAGATGAGAGAGAACCACCTTCTTGTGACAATGTTTTTCCTCGATGTTTCTATAGCCCAAGAAGACTAAGGGTTCACTGAGTAAGAAAAACAATTTAAATATAATGAAAAATAAACTTTTAAAAAGGACTGGAGGATTTTTTTTTTGATGTATAGTAATTCGGCAGCATAAGAAAATTAAGCTCTTCTGATTATTAGTAAATAAGATATAAAGGGAGGTCTTACAGTAATAAAAAATTGTCCATTTGCTATGCATTTATAGGTATCTGGAGAGATACAAGTTAAGCATGAGTAAATTCAGAAAAATTAATCTAAAAATAGTATTTTACAATAATTCATTTATCATTATTGAACTGAGAGTAAGCGGTATATAAATAATATTTTGGTGCCATGGGCACAGTAAAAAATAGAAAAGGAAAATCGGTTCATAACTAATAATTATTAATTGTTTTCCTTCTAAAATACAAGNNNAAGTCACCTACTTTTACATGAAATGCTCCATTCTACCTCAAATGAAATATTTTCCTTTGGACATATGTAAAACCAGTAAATTAATTTTTTCGGTGAAAAAAATGCTGGTGGCACGTTCCCTTTTACTGTGTAGCTAACCACTGAGCTACTTTTGGTAAGAGCCCTGGGTTCAATTCCCTCTGCACCATAGGGGGACTGGAGTCCACATATCCCAATCCTGTGTGCTCAAGCCAGCAGGTTATGAGGCATCCTGAAGTAGACACCCCTCCTCAGACCTTTCTCTTAAGGAAGCACAAAGTATGTAGTCATTCAGAAAGAACTGAAGAATGGAAAATTAATCTCTGTCTTAGTGGTTAGGACATTAGCATAGATAGAGAGACCTGTGCCTTCCGTTTCTTGTTCCAGTGATCATCCATTTATTTCAGGTGAAATGGTTTTAACAGGAAAGTTGGGTGCTGTAGTAACAGACAATGTAGGTATCACAATGTGCAAGCTGACCTAGATAGTGCACATGCTTCCAACTTTTGATCTGATTTGCACAGGATGGGCTAAAATAATGCTGAGATTTGGCAGATTATGTTTATTAAAAACTAGAAAAATGAGAAAATTTTTTTCTGTTACTCCACAAAATTTCCCTTGCATTTTGTATAACATGTACAGAATCATTGCAACGTAGATCTATTCTGTCAGATGTTTAAAAAATACTGAAATTCTGTGTGACTGCCTTCACTTCACAAATTATTTTGATATTCATAAATACAGAAAAGAAGATGGAAGGTGTCTACACAAATGCTCGGAAACAGCTGCTGATTTCTTCAGTTCCTGCTATTCTTATTCTCCATCTGAAAAGATTCCACCAGGTAAAAGGCCAAAACCCTCTTGTATATTCCTCTGCCCCACTGGTGGACAAGCAATTATTTAAGTGGTGGTGTGCATGCTGATATTTGCTTTTTACATGGAGATCTGGTAGAAAAACTATTTGAAACATGCTTCTGGTTTTTTGACTGTCTAATACCTTCAGAGTGCATTTAGCCATTCAGATGTATCCAGGGAAACCTCTTATGTGTCCATCATGCTTATGTGTAGCAGGCACTGTATTGAAAACATAACAAAGAATGTTTAAATCAGTTACAATCTTATTCTTGGTTTTGGTTTATTTCAATGGTGTAGTAATACACCTTAGCTTTAAAAAGCTTCCTAGTGAAAATACTTATTTTACAGTCTTTTTTTTTTCCTTTTCTTTTGAAGGCTGGTTTGAGTCTACGGAAAGTAAATAGGCATGTGGATTTCCCACTGATTTTAGACTTAGCACCATTTTGTTCTGCATCTTGCAAGGTACACATTTCAAATCTTTATTTTCGTTGTACTTCAACAGTTGTCCTGAGCACAAGTTAAACTGGATTGATGATGATGATGATGTTTATTGTTCCTTCCTTTCCTAGAGAAATTATAGAGTGAATGTTTTCAAATGGTGTCCCGCGATCAGAATTGTAACTAATTGAAATTCCATTCATATCAAGAATATCACGGATGTTAATGAGTATTAGTTAAGCTATGGTGCCCTGATGGTGTTAGTGTCTCTAACAGTGTTAAGGACAAGTATTGCTGCTTCCATGATAACGAAATTCAATTAATAGACCATTGAGTATTTTTAATAGATGTATTTCACCCTTGGAAATGCCGTAGATGTCTGTTTGCTTCTTCTAAAGTAATACTGTTGACAGCTAATTAAGATATCTGTAAAACTCATAGTGAAATAATTTATCTTTGTTTTCTATGTTTCTGGGAATGCAGAATGTTACGGATGGTGCAAGAGTGCTATATAGTCTTTACGGAATAGTGGAACACAGTGGGTCAATGAGAGGTGGTCATTATGCGGCGTATGTGAAAGTCAGGACACCCTCCAAGAAACTACTAGAGCATATTTCCACCACGAAAAATGTTCTGGGTATGTACAAACAGAGCCTCCTTTCTCTGAGTAAAACCAAAAGCAACCACTGGCTACAGCTCCTTATCCTTTAGGGGATTTATAGCAAATAATTATTTTAGCTCAGAATATTTTGTTATTTTTAGGGCCACATAAATCAATTCTATTTTTTTTTCTGTTACACCCAGTACATGACCTACTTCTGTATTAAC
>WAAD01010044.1:64076-96542 GCA_013389945.1 Fregata magnificens | reverse complement strand
CGGCGCCACCCCTGCCGGGGGTGAAGCTGCCGTGGTGCCGTCGGCCCTGCGGGGCGACCGGGAGAGGCCCCTGTGGGGAGCGCGCCGCTGGCCCTGGACGTGCCGGAGGAACGCTGCTCGGGGCTAGTGAAGTAACGCCCCTCGATGCGCAGCGGGGGCTGTCTGCTTGTTTAGCCACTAACCTAGTTAGGAAGCAACACGTGCACCAGGGTTTGGTAGTTGGCTGTGTCAACAGCCTGGCTGCTGCAGATAAAATATCTTTGTGGAGTATTTGTGCTGTTTCATGGGTTTCGTGGCTATTCTCATGAGTTTGTTCTGCTGGAGGGCTCCAGAGAACTAACGTTAACAATATCATCACACGCAGCAACATTTGTAAGATACCTGCACCTGGTTCAGTAGCTTGCCAAATGCCACATGTTTCTAAATCGATCCTTAAATGGACCACAGGTTTGCGAGCCTTTTTGCATTAAGCACTTATCCACACGGATTCTCAGTACTTTATTAGACAATCCCAGAAAGTTCAATGTTGAACTAAACTTGGATGAGATGTGCTAGGCTTTACAGTTAAGGATGGGACCACCTCTCCTCTGAAGAAAGGCTGAGAGAGTTGGGGTTGTTCAGCCTGGAGAAGAGAAGGCTCTGGGGAGGCCTTATTGCAGCCTTTCAATATATGAAGGGGGCCTATCAGAAAGATGGAGGAAGACTTCTTACCTGGGCCTGTAGTGACAGGACAAGGGGCAGTGGTTTTAAACTGAAAGAGGGTAGCTTTAGACTGGACATGAGGAAGAAAGTTTTTTATGATGAGGGTGGTGAGACACTGGGACAGGTTCCCCAGAGAAGTTGTGGATGCCCCGCCATTGAAAGTGTTCAAGATGAGGTTGGACAGAGCTTTGAGCAACCTCATCTAGTGAAAGATGTTCCTGGCCATGGCAGGGGGGTTGGACTAGATGGTTTTTGAAGGTCCCTTCCAGCCCAAACCATTGGATGATTCTATGATATGCTACCCCAGCTGAAATTTACCAAGCTTCTGAAACAAATTACTGTACAGAGTATTCAGCCCCCTTGGTGGTTGTTCATTTCTTCTCTTGCAGTCATACCTGTAAATGTTTGTATGCAAACAATCTTTATTGAAAGGTGTGGGATACAGAGAGCGAGGGATGCTCTAAAGGATTCATTTTAAGGCAAAGGGTCAGCCACCTTTTAAAGATGAGGAACGCTAGTCTTCAAAGCATAAGGCATGTCCACCAGCAGACAATATTCAAACATCATTTTACAAGGACAGGGTTGCAAATAACAGTCCAGTCCAGCTGAATAGCTGTATCATGTGTAGGAGTAAGAAACCCCTTTCGAATTCTGAAGTCAGGCTGTGCTGAGAGATGGTGCCTCTCGCGGAGGTGACAGATGATGCTGCTCCTGATTGTAGAACACAGGAGGAACTGGGAGCCTCAGCTTTGTCCGCGGACAGGTCGCTAGCATTACTGACAATTCAGTGACAAATCAGAAGACAAGCTACTGATTTTTAATTTGTCTGGGGCAGCAGCAAACCTTGTGTTATCTCTGCTATTATGCCACTACGAGACTTCCTGTATTGTCTTTGTCACATGTGACATGCAGACTCCTGCTCTGAAAGAGTAGTTTCTCCACTTTTGGGCTCAGAGGTATTGTAGAGCTTAAGAGACCACAAATTTAGCACAGTTCCACAAATTTTAGTGGACAAGTCGCTGTATAACCTGTAGTGGTAGAGAGGAGTCTTAACCATGTTTGATTTTCAGTTAGGTGCAGGATATGCAAAGATATTACGGAGACAGGAGTGTCCAGTCTCCCTTCTTTTCATGACTGAGGTACATAATAATCATAAGTCTGCCTTTGGCAACAAATAATACTGTGGGTAGGTTTTATTAAACGTTCTTACTTACATCACTAGCTGATCTCTCTTCCTTAAGTGATAACTGTATTTATCATTGAGGGTAATATCTGCTCATGAGCAGTGAGGAATAGTTGTTTGTTTATTTAGCTATTGTATTGGTACTATTCATTTTTGGTACAAAGCATGTTCATCAAGGAGGAAGTTGCAAATGGGTGGTTCAGAAAAAAAATAATGCTGTGTTACATGGCTAATTAAAAATCTAGCATCAGGTCTTCTAGTGGAATGATACATGCAAAAAATAATCAGATCAGACTTCCCCCCCCCAACCCAGCAGAGTTTTGTCTTAAACTACTTAAGTTACTGTGATGTTTCTGTGATAGTGAATGTTTTAGCAGTGGTTTTGGTGCTTTATGATAATCAACGCATGTGTTTGTCCCTATGTCTTCAAAATACAAAAAATAAGTAAATGATACCTGACTTGCCAATGTCTGGTCCTTTTGTTCTTTTAAAAGGGTTGGCTTCAGCTCAGTGGATATGTGGATTTAAGTTTAAAATAACAGACCTTGGAAGCTACACTGCTTGAATGACTCACTGAAGAAGTTTTCATAGTACTTTTTTTTTTTTTTTAATTTGGCCTTTGTTCAGCCTACTTCATCTTGGTAGCACTGTAAATATTAGTCAGACATGCTGATGTGTGAACCAGGTTCTAGAAAACTTTGTAGATACTGAACAAGCAGTTTTCTTCAGTTCTTTTTCTGGTTCTGTATTTTGGATCTTGGTTACGCATTTGGAAAGCCTCTGTTCTTCAATCTGAGAAAGAATAGTTCTGATATTAAAAAATGCAGTGGAGTAACTGAAGTTGACTTCCAGCATTCTAGTGATATACAACTGTAAATGGGCTGGAAGAATTTTACACATTTTTTGACTGGACATCTTGCTAACAAATCTCAGCAGGCACATTGGTGTAGCTTCTGGTTCTCAGGAAGAGAAAAGATGCACAGTATCTGGGTATTAAATACCTGCAGCAACTTAGGGTGATGCCCCAGGTGATGTAGAGAAGTCTTTGGCCAGCTAAAGGTGGGATGGGTGAAACAGAGTAGCAGTCAAGATAGTTATTTTAACTTTCTTTTCTGATTTATTGCAAACTTAACTCACCCCATGTTTCATTTTCTAATCAGCAGCTAGGCATAATATAGTAGTAAATATTCATTTTCCCCAATAAAATGGAAGCCGGTATGTTTTGGTTGGAGTGATGGTATGCATTTGTTCTGACTCTGAGTGAGTGTCTGCAGCCCTTCTGTAGTAACTCCTAGAGTTTATTCCTACACGGGTGCATAGGATGCAGCACTTTTCCATACTCCCAGATATTTTCAGCTTCAGAGGGGTTCTGACTTACCTGGGTCTCCCACGTTAAGACCACCAGCTGATGATTCTTGTGGTACCCTTTCTGCATTAAATTTTTCTTCTTGGTAGAGGGACTCCTCCAGGTGTGCAAGACCATTTTTGCTTTGCATGTCTCTTTTCAGTCACACCTGTTGTGTACCGATTCTTACTCTAAAGTATTCTTTATTCCAGTGACACAGTCCTGGAAGAAGTGCTCAGTTCATGTTTCCTTCCAATGTGTTTGGAGCACATTGAGATAGATATTCTTGGAGTTTATAGAGTCTGTGTCCTTTATGGACTTTGGACTCCAGCTTGGTTGGATGTCCCATGGATGGTACCATGGATGAGCTGCCCTATGTAATTCCGTGGGAGAAACATGTGAACTGTTGGGGTTGTATCCCCAGAGTATTTATCCACTAGTCCTTCCAGCCTCATCAGTGATGTCTATGCTATCATGACCCTGTTGAAGCAATAGCATAGTGGGAGGAAAGGGGGGAAAAAACAGCTCTCAAGCAACACTGTTCAGCTTGAACTCTTGGTCGCATTGGTCTGATTCCTGTCTTTCTGCTAACTGCTTTGCTCCAGGTGTTGTGAATGTATGGTTAGATTTATTCTGTTTGCAACTGAATGGTTCCACAAAATTCATCATGGAAATTCACCATAAACCTTCAGTCACTGTGCTAAAACTTCACAGGGTCACTATCAACTACCTTGAATGAAAGGAAAAGATCTTACATTAGAACAAGACGCTTGCACAAAAGATCAGCAGATCAGGATGTTGATTTCAAGGACCTCTGCTTCTGAGACCTCTCCATTTTCCTTTAGGTCCATCTAAAGATGCCTTATGAGGCAGAGGCCTACCTGGGGCAGAGAAGCTTTGCCCGCAGAGTGTGTGGTGCTTTTGAGATCCTTCTCAAGGTGTGATATAGATGACTGCTTGCAGCCCAGGAATTCCACAAAGAGCTTCAAACAGAGACTTGTGTACTTTTGCTGCATGTGTTGTCTTGAGCTCATGCCAAAAGACTGCCTAGCTAATGACACTGATTATTTAATATTAATTTGTTTCAAAAACAGTACTTGCGGTTTATTGCAAAGAGGACTCCTACCTCTTGGGGTCCTTCCCTTCAGCTACTGTGTAGACCTAAAGATAGTCAAAAAGTCATGGCTGCAGTGGCAGGTTGTCTTAGAGGAGATGGAACATCTGGGTTTTTACCTAGATATCTGACCTATGAATGGAATATCAAAAAGAGTGTGTTGTCTTTAAACCCTGGAGTCCAAAGACTAGCTGTGTAGGGGTTCTCAAAGTACATATGATGGCCTGTGCTTTCAGCTTCTTTGTTTTAGATAATGGATACTTTTTTGCTGAAATGCAATGCCTGTTTGGAAGGCCTGCAAGACAAGATCCTTAGTCACCAGAAGAACTTCTGCAGCTATGTGTAAGAGCTCAGATTGCAAGTAAAACTTGTCAGGCCATCTCACATCACATATGGACCTGCCGTTCAGGGATCATGAGTAACATTATGAGAAAGGTGATGCAACAGCCTCTCTTCTGTGTCAGAAAGCACTTGATTATTGGCTGTGGTTCTGTAGGCTCTAGAAACATCTGTCATTAGTCTACCTGTCTACAGGGTTGAATAAAGCAGACTGCCAGATTGTGTCCTGGTGATCTGGTCAAATGATGTTGTTGTCTGATGTAGGAGTTCCTAACCTTGATCTTTTCAGATCATGACACAGCAGAAGGTGCCTGCTACTTTCCTCCTAGGGACAGCATGAGTCCTAGGCTGTCTCCTGATTTCTTGGAGTTGAGGTAGTCTTGCTTCTAACAAATATCCTATTCAATTTCATCTTCCAAAGAATACTTGTTTTTCATTGCCAAGATAGTGCACTTCCACGAATTTCCTGGGACAAGCTGTTCAGAATCCCCAGATCTCCTCTTCTGCAAGAAGCTGTTGATGTGTAGGGTGTTCTGTGTAGTTCTGATGCTATGTACATTCGTATTGGGGAGAAGCATATTGTCACAATGACTGGAGGTTCTTAGAAGGAGAAACAGTCTGCTAGATGTACTCATCTAGCCAGCTAGGTATGGTTAGTTATCTTCCTGATGCTCTTCTGGAGCTGAGCTAACTTCGTAAGTCTCTGTGCTTCTTGTCTTGGACTACCTGCATGAATTGGAGCAATTCAGATTATCCATTAACTCTATTGAATTTTATTTAGGGGCAGGTCTTTCCAGGGGAAATTTCTTGATATTTTTCAGTTTTGCTGCAGCCAATGTCATAAGGCATGTAAGGAAGATGGCATCTCCAGGATGACAAGTGGGCTTTGTCTTTTGACATTCGCAGGACTGAGCCTCACTCCCTAAGATTGCTCCTCTCCTTTGTTGAGAGGTCCAAGCATAGTTACCTCTGCACAAGCGCTATTGAACTGGATAACAGATTTTATGAGCTTACACTATGAAACTGCCAAGTAGAGTTGTCAGAGGAATCTGAGCGAGTCTGTTAGAGCTCAAGTTCTGTTGGTGGCCTTGTCTGAAAAATGGGCCCATCTTTGACATCAGTGGGCAGCTAACTATGGGGGCCTTCGCCAAGCACTGTGCCATTGGGAAATCATCAGGAAACCATGCTCTACTTGACAGGGTGGCATTCCCGCCAGTGTGAAAGTCTGTAATTTGCTTCAAGGTAACTGTGTTTTGTGGGGAGTGCTGTGGGGAGTCTCTCAGAGTTAAAGGTGAGCATATAAATTATCACTCAAAACTCTGGTTACTGGTAAGTAGCTTCTAATTGTCTACTTTTCAGTGTGTGTGGTGTGTCTGGACGCATCATACAACCATATCGGAAAATATCTTATTTTGCGGACAAATAGGCAGGTTGAAGGAGATGCCTTTTTTCCTAAAAGAACAGGTTAACGCTGAGGTGTAATCTATAGCTGAGATGCACATCACAATCGAGAGGACTGGAAAGGTGCCTTTTAAAATATCTCTTCTTTCTCTGTCTTAACCTAGCTTTTTGTTGGGTAAAATACTAAAGGATAATAGAGAGTTTGACACCAACTTTGAATTTTTCTGGGTGCTGTTGGCTCTCAGAGCTTGCTATTTGCTGGGGATCAAGGTAAGTCCTATTTATGCTGCTATGTCAGCTTTTATTGCCAACAGGGGAGCTTTCACCAGCAATCCTCTCAGAGGTGTCACATTTTACTATCAGTAATTTGCTATAATAAAACTTCAGCAGATCCTGCCTTTGAATAAAGTTCCAGTAGGTTTAGCTTTTGAATAGGAAACTTTTTTTTAAAATGTACAACAGAATATGTTTCAGAACATGTCTGCTCTTAAAAACTCTAGCAAAATTTTGAGATATCACATTAACTTTTCACAATCTGTTAAGTAACTAAAATTAAATATGAATTGACAGAGTGTCTTTCCCATGTGATTGTGTTTCATGTATAAAACAAAAAGAATCCTGAATTGGCTTCTGTTTCTTCATTGGTAAAGATTTTTAATAGATTCAGGTTCCTGTTCTGTGATCTGACATCAGGGAATAGCTCTTGAAGCACCAATAAATGTTCTTTTGTTTACTTGTGTTTGCTAGAGAGAGAAAAAGCAGAAAGGCTATATCCAACTGAATTGGAGGGTAGAACAGCTAAGTAAAAGAACCTTAACCCATCATCATGAGGGAGGGTAGTACCTGCATTTTCCTTTGCAAGTAGGTACCTGTAAAATGGATCCATTTGTTGAACCTGTTTGCTTTTCAAAACCTGTTTCTATGCACTGGTGACATTGGAACCAGTGTCTTAATGACTTCTCAGTTGATGTACTCCTCTGTTAGTAAGTGTCTTGCTATTGTTTGAACTTAGTAGATTTTAGTCAGTATTCATCTTCCCCTCCTTTCAGTGGAAAATAAAGCTTGTTTCACTGCAGTTTGGATGCTTTGCTGTGTATTTGGCCTTGTGTCGCTAGTGGGAAGTAGGCTTAGGGCTGTCTGTTGTGTTGGGTGAAGCCTCTTTCTTTCAGGTGATGCTGATTTGGGAACTTTTTAAGACATTAAGACTCGTTTATAATTTGTGTGGCAGCATCCTAAGTTAGTTTTGGCAATGCAGATTTTAATTAGGTGGGAGAGGACTTTGATTCGCTTTTCTCCATTATTACTACTTGTTGTGTCTCAGGAAAATGATGTTTGCTTCTTGTCACATACATTAGTACAAGAGGTTTCAGCTGTTTCAAGCCTTTAAGTTACTGATTTGGTGGGGGAGAGGCATTGTTTGTTGGTTTGGGGTTTTGGGTTTTTTTTTTTTCCCCTTCAGTACTGGGGGTGAATCCCTTGCAGTAAATTTAAAATTACTCAGAACAGGCTACATTTTCTTTGCTGTGTTTTGTGAGTTCTTTTAGAAGTAGTTTGTGCCCTTTCCAGTTTATGGCACTGAGGTTCAAAGGTGTTATTTTCATAACTCTCACATTTGGTTCGTTCATTATGGTAAGACTTGCCTCAGTCTGTTTTTATTTTTGACATCTTTAAAATAGCATCACTAGCAAAGAAAATGTCAGTGATGTCTGCTGGGACAATATTGAGCTCCTGTTGAAAAGTTCTTATAATATTCTTCTCAGTAAAGTTGCACAAGCAGTATGCAAAGTTACATTACTCTTATGTAAAAAAAAGTAACATCAAATAGCCTACGTGCATGTAATTTAATAGATGTGTGTATATAGGATTTATTTAGTTATCTTTTAGAATATCATAACTTAAAACTAAGAGCTAAAGCCAGTTTGTTTGCCTCTGAAACTTAAAAGCAGATGAAACCATTAAACACTGCAATACTTAGCAAAACAATTTGTGAAGCCAATAAACCACCTTTAAATGCTTGTAGTGTCCTTGCAGTAAGTGAGAAGACTTTTCATCAAATACCTTTCATGTTTACCATATACTGGTTAGTGAAAACTTTGAAAAAGTGCAGGAAACCAAGCAGGGAGCCAAAAAAGCAGGGGGATCTGTTTTTCAGAAAGTGATGGTGTCGTGCTGTTTCAGGTCACCGTATAGAAGGAGACCTTAGAACAAACCTCTTCTGTTCACTGGCTTTGAATAGTACATATTAAAATACATCATTTAGTTTTCAATACTAAAAGAATTTGAATACATGTGGTCTTCTCTTTTAGCCAGTATATATTAAAGTTAGTTTTATAAACATTTTAAGATGCCAATTTTGTTCCTTCCTTATCCAGTTCCTGTTTCTGTGCAAAAAATGCCACAACAATGAAGATGAGTTGAAATAAATAGAAAATTTGAAATAGTTTGGCCAGTTTTCACATGATATTTGAAAAAGGGCTTTGGTGTGTACATATACAGATGCATAAAGTGATGTAATTGCTTAAGTATTTGTGTAGTACATATTTCTGATTAGTAAAGAAAGTTTTTACACTAAATTTGTCAATAAATCTGCGTACTTGAAAGCCAGCATGTTTTATAGTTGCCAACCTATGAAAATCAACATTTCTTCAGGAAAACAGTGAAAGTACAAATGCAATACAGAATTAAAAGCTTTCAAATACAGTACATAAACTAAAATTAGCAGTTTCAAATGGCAGTCATTTTAAATCAGTCTGCTCTGGATGGCATAAATTGAACTAACCAAATGTTGAAGTTCTTCAAGGTTTTGCACAGTTGTCACTGTCTTGTCATACTGTTGTGCATCAAAATAGAAATCAACTCCATGTCTTGACCTCTTGCTTTGCACTTCCCCACCTGATTTCTCTTCCCAAAATAGCAATAATAAGGTGAAATAATCTCCCTGGGGAAAGTTGAAGACTCTAGGCCATATTATGTTGCAGAGTGATGGAGAAGCAGCTATGTATGCTAACAACTAAAACCTGACTGGGTTTTTTTCTGTGGCCCTGGAGCCAGCTGGCACTGAATGAAAGTCTCTGACCTTCCAAACCAGAACGAACATGTCCCGACTGCCCGCTGGGTCCCAGGACCGTGCTGACACCTGAAATGTGCTTGGGAGCAGCCCAGAGGACTGCTAGGTGGCCTGGGTCAGTGCTGCTGTCTAATGGGGAGATGGTGGAGTCCTTCGGCACCGCTTCCCTTAGCAGCGCGGACTTGGCCTTGGCGGCCTAAGGCATGATAACTTGCTGGGAGGGAAGCCAGGAGGGCAACGAGTGCTGCTGCTGCCTAAAGTCACTGTCTGTCTTCTGTGTCTCTTGGTCACCTTTTCAGATGCCAGTTGATATAGCTGCAGAATAGTTTATCTCCCCCACAAAAAAAGTTGAATTAACTTCTTTGAACACCTTGTAAAATAGTAAGATAGTTGCTGTCTCAGGGGCAGGTTATACAGAGGAGATTTGGAGGAATTTGTTACCTTAGACCTTCTTACGCTCCAGACTAGTGCTTCAGTTTGTCCATAGTGCGAGAATAAAGAAAAAAAGGCTAGAATACTAAACATCCTGTTCAGTGCAGAATCCATGAGAAAGAGATAGCTGATAAGTGTTTTAACAGGTACAAAAGTTTATTACAAGCTAATTGTGTTAGTTGGAGCATGTAAAAAAAAATCCTAAATGTCCAAGATTTTAGGACAGAAATATAGCCAGTCCAATAAAAATAAATCTCATCTGATCCAATCAAGTAATAACCATATGTAGGAGGTTCCAATTCAGTTGAATTTGTAGAGGCGCTCTTAATATTGCTTCACTTTCGTAAGAGAAGTTGACAATTTCTTTAACTGTTTTTGAAAAAATTATTTTTTTGGCATTCAGTTGTATGCAAACCTGCCTCTTGCGTTATTGGTGGAACAATTTAATCACCTAAATCTTTTGCTGAGTTTATTTTAGTGAAATTTTAAAAACTTTTTCCAAGGTATAATGTATTTAGGTAAAAAAGTGATACCAGAATTAGTGAAATATGTTTTTATTATTGCTAGTGTGATTTAACAGCTGGAAACAAAGGGAGTGGCACCGTGAGGCTGTGCAGTGCTTTGAAGGCTAGTGGTTATCTTGAATCACAATTGTGAAAACTTTGTTTTAAGGTCTAAACAAGTTTATTTTGACAATTGAAAGAATTTGGATTCTGGATGGAAAGATTAATTGAGGAGAGGAAGAAACAGTTACTTACGTTTTTCTTTCTTTAGGGTGAAATAGTATGAGAAATTACTTTTTCATACTTTGTGGATGAAATATGTATATATGAGTACTCGGAGAGCTTAGGAGTGGCAGGGCCAGCTTAAATGTCGGATTAAGTGCGTTAGCCACTTTTTTACACTCAACTGGTGTAAGAAAGTTGACTTCTTAGGTACAGATCAAAATGTTTTAAAAAAACCAACCAATAAAAAAAAAAAACCAAAACCCAACCCCAAAAGAAGGACACTGTCTTCACCTACTAAAAGTTTGAATATCATAAAGTTACCATGGAAAAGGAAAAAACCCAAACACTTAATTTGGAAAGAAAAGATTGTGAAAGCAGAAAAGTAGGTTTTGCCCAGTACTTCCCCCTGTCCCCAAGGTTGATCTGGTCTTGTTTAAAGCCCCCAAAAATGCGTTTACAACTGAATTTTTCTGAGCCATACAAGTGTAGTTTTTGTACTGGCTTGAATGTAAGCGGTCTCAAAACAAAGGTGATCTACAGTTTTTCACATTAAAAAGAAAATTTGACAGAAGTAAAATATGAGCTTGCATTCATCTCTGCATGACCCAACACCCCACAATGTTATGTACAGCTTTTTTGTGGTGCATTTTTGTAGTATGATGCTCTCCTCCTTGCAGTCATGTAATTATTTATATGAATGTGTAAGCACTAAGCACGAGATCCCTTTGCAAGCAGGATCCACTCTAATTGCTCTTCTTGAGTCTGCTAAAAGCTGTCTCTGTCTGTGGGGCTGCGTGCATCCTGCTCAGTAAGAATGGTTGGGGTTATGTTCCTGGCTAGCCACCTGAGTGGCACTGGGTGCTTTGAGCTAGTTTCCTCTGAAGCGGACAGGCTGTATTAATCTATTCTGTATCGCACTTGGCTGCGAGCGTCGGCTAGGTCTTGTGTGCTGCTTCTGTGATCTCAGGGAATGAATTTTTCTCTGTTTCTTTTAACTTTGGAGTGTTTGAAACAGCTTACATGGGTGATGCTTTCATAGCATGAAATCAAGGATTGTGTGTTGAATGGCATGAGGATATATTCATTGAGAGTGGAAAGCCTGTTGAGAAGTTGTTAACAGACTGGGAAGGGCAGAGGGAGTTGCGCTTGGTGCAGTCTTACCCGTACTGGCGCTGGGAACAGTTCCTGGAGTGAAGTGTTCCCAAAACTGTGCCCAGGCTTTGTCTTTGGAAAAGCTGTTTGGAGCAGTGTGGGTGGCTGCTTTCTGATCCTCCATGTGTAGCTGGTTAGGTGTAGACAGGAAGTACAAATGACAGGAAGGAACTGATATGCCATTATAGACATACCTACCTGGTAGACTGTTGTGCCTCATTGAATTCTTGCAAAGGTGGTCCTGGAGCTTCACTTAAAGCAGATTGTGGAGCTTCTATGCCATCAGGTCCTTCCTAGGGGTGCTGCTGCCTGCTCAGTGAGGATATACAGCATGGCACCAAAAAATGTTTCTCATGTTTTAAGGGCCCATGTGGTAAATGTGCAGTTATGCAGTGATTTGTTTTTTTTTTTTCTTTCTCAGATTTGAAGGCATATATTATTTAGAGATTGTAATGAGTCTGTACAATGCATAAAATGCATGTGGACACCGTCTTGTACCTGTGCAGTTCTCCAGTGCAGTTGTTAACAATGTGTTTCACCATTCAGTGACTTTCCTTTGTTTCGCTTAACAGCCTTGCATGACACTTGTATAGAAAAATACACATCTTTTCCCTAAGAAACAGGCAAGGATATAATTTAAGTAATGTCTTTTATATTTTGACTTACTTTAAATTGCATTTATTGTCAGATGAGTTCTTGTCTTACAAACTTGTCATATCTCTCCTTGAACGTCGTTTTGTAGTTAATTTCTTTGTGAAAATACAGAGAAAGCATACTAGGCTTCTGAAATCTTACAGTAATATTTTCAGATATTACTCTAAAGGATGAACCATTTCCTCCAGCTTAAAATATTAAGCCAGCATTGCTTCAGCTTGCTTTGCAAGGCTTAACTATATCTGCAGTTATGTAAGTTTCAGTTATGTGATATTTCATGGGCATCTATTTAAACATACAACTATTATTTTTAGTTGAAATATAGACTATATAAAGACTTAAAAGATGTGGGATCAAGGTGGACAACCTTGGCAGCAATGGCCTTTGAACCAACAGCAGTGGATGCAGTCATTTCAGCACCAGCAAGATCCAAGTAAGTATATAGAAAGCTTTGTGGATTAATTTATTTTTAATCTGTTATCATTCGAATTTTTGAATCTTTGTTGCAGAGCGTGACTGACAGTTGCTTTTTTGTAGCTGCTGTCAAGATAATACATTTATGATGCTTTTCTGAACAACTAGAAAAAATAGAAAACATAGATCAATTCCAAATGTTTTGACATAGTTAGTGTTTAATATGCAAAAATACAGGCAAGCAACCTGAGTTATCTGGGACAAATTATCAACATTTTACCAGTCATACAGATCAACATTTAGACCTCATGTACTTTTACAGAATCTGTATCCCTGTCAGTTCTTTAGCCAAGCTGAATCATTTATTTGAGAAAATCTGCTTTTTATTCAGTGCCTGTGTGGCAGAAGTACTAATTCAGATGTATACACAGAAAAACTCTCACTGGAAGATTAGTATGATATTTGTTTTAGGTTACAGCAGTGATGATCATGATCTCTTGTTTGGATTTTCCTTCCCCACCAAAAAAAAAACCAACCCAAAACATTGTAAACAATAGGACATAATATACCTTAAATTGTGAGTGAGGTGACAACAACTCAAAGTATCAAGAGAAACATAGAATGGATAAAGAAAGTGGAAGCGTATATTTAATACTTGGGCAGAGTGATCACTAGTTTTACATTGCCTTCTGTCGCTTCAATTTCTTTAACTTCACTAGAGAGATTTCCTGACTTGATAATGAGCAGAAGACGTACTAGTGTCCTCATCTGAGAGTGCAGTTTATTTACTTCCTGGTAGGAATGGTAGTAAAGAAAAAAAGGGGGAAGAGAACTGCAACATAAAACAGCATTCCAGAAATCAGGGGTTATACAAAGACTATACATTGCAAAATTTATTTTTCTATGTATCTTTCTTACACTTGAATCTTCATGAATTTAGAATTTAAGGCTATATATATTTCTTTCTGATACCAAAATCAGTTCACTTACAAAAAAAGTGTATTATTATCACCCATTCAGTGCTAATGTGAACCTAAAATAATCTGCCTTATGGCATTTTGAACATATGCAGAGAAACTCTACTTCAGCAAGTATGTACACTTTGACGTTTGCTTTCAGTTTGTTTTACCGTACACTGTGAATAAGTTTTAATGGTGCTCATGGTACTTGCTGAAGGTAAATGTTGCCCATTTCTCTTGAGCAATGAGACATGTAATTGAGAAACAGTGTTAAACTTCAGACATGTGAATACTAACCTTTTAAATTTCCTCTGTTCATTTTAGGCCAGATTGACTGGGCTGCATTAGCTCAAGCATGGATTGCTCAGCGAGAAGCCTCAGGGCAACAGAGTGTAGTGGAACAACAAGGAATGATGCCAAACGGACAGGATATTTCAGGAATAGAGTCTGGTCCAAACAACCATAATAATTTTCAGGGGGATCCCAACTTCAACAGAATGTGGCAGCCAGGTTTGTTTTCCTTCCCATCCATTCCTTTTTTTTCATGTAATGAAATTTTATTTTTGTCAGACGTTTTTTGGTGTGAATATGCCCTGTCCCTCCGGTTTCAAGATGCAAAACTACCAGTAGCGTCAACTAATTAACTGAGTATCACAGCTGCTACTTTCCAGTCAGTTGTTCCACAAAATGGGTAACAGTACAGACACAAAGATCTGATAACACAACTCAGTAATCTATATAAAATAAATAAATTGGTGTTATAATATACATATGCAAAAGATTTGTTCTGTCCCTGAATGTTGTAGAAAGATAAAGTGCGAATTGCAGTTATATATTTATTTCCCTGGATCTTATTCTTACATCTTATGTGTTTTGTTGCTTATCCCACTGCACTAGGAACAGCAGCACTGAAGGCAACAGGATGCCTCAGAATTAAAGAGCATCTGTTGCCCTCTCCTGTAGTGTAATACCTGCTTCTGGCATGATCTTGACATGTAGAATCAGGTCACGGTATAACTGGCAGATGCTGGCTTTAGGTATCTCAAAGTCTTGAAAAAGGAGATGAGCAAAATTCTGTGTGTAAAATACATTTTTATTACATGTTTCATGTACTTAGCATTTGCCCTTTTTGACTTATGTGAGTGATTGTCATCTGCGTAATTTTTCAGTTATTGTAAGTTAAAGTTGATTGAACGCTTCTGTTAGTATCAGTTATTCTCAGTTCTTTATAACTTTCTCAAAACTTCAGTTTTGGCCAAAAATTCGTTTTCTTTTTAAAACTTCATAAAATAACACTGGCAATTAGCATGGGGTAGAGATTGGGTATTTTCTGCTAAGAATTTTTCTGAAGCTGTGTTCTGAAAGGTTCGTTACGTCACCACACTATAATGTAATTTGAAATGTGTGAGCAAGGTAGGTAGTAAGCCTGCGTGCATGCCTTCTGTTGTCTTGGTGAAAACTGCACTTCATGCTTGGTTCTGTGAATGATGGAAGGAATAACCCCTCCAATTTTCACTGTGACTATTCAAATTTGTTTAAGTGCAGTGTTTAATAAAAGTAGGCTTAAAGTGTCACTGGCAGTTCTTACATGTGCACAGCAAAAGGGAGGTAGCCATCAGGTTTCACTTAAGTTTCACCTACCTGCCCTGGGCTGTAAGTTATTGTAGCAACATATATAAGAATTTTAACTTTACTATGTGGCAGTACATAGCGTGTATTCTAGCTGTTTTTCTGTATAGTAAGCAGAGGTTTTCACAGAAATACTATGTCATTATTGGACAACTTTGTTTTTCATATGATCCTGTGGTGGTGAGTTCTTCTTCCTATGCTTTTTCATCTGTGAGGTGAAAGAGAATAATATCTTAAGTGGTAGTTTTTGCAAATAGTCACAGAATGGTGAAAGTGAGGAAGATGTTTCACTGATAATTATAAAAGTTTGGCATCCAGGCTTACCCAGAAAATGAAGAACAGGAAGACATCTTAGGTCTGGGAGTGAGAATAATGTAACACCTTTTGTTAACGGGAAACAATGTGCCAATGCATTTTGTTATCATTGGGTATATCATTCAAAGAATATGTTGTTTTCCCAGTTTTTTGGGACGCTGATAAAGACTGTGCTGATGCAGATACGACCCAGCTTCCCTTAATTTAGGCAATGTCATTCTTAATGTGTAGAAGTAGTCACAGCAGACAAACTAAATCATAGTATGCATGGCTAGCCAAAGTTCTCTTCACGTATTTACCCTGTTTCTGCAAAGCTTCATCTTTCTCGGTTTCCTCCCAAGTTTCTTTTTGGATCCAGAAGTCCTTTACGTGCTACTAATAAAAAAGCAAAATGGCGATCTAAAAACCAACTGCGTAACTAGCAGACAATTCATTTTGAAGGGATTCATGTTCCACAAGTGAAAACAGCATCTGTTGTATGCGACTTGTAAGCTGTCAAGTCAGTTGACTTGAAGTAAACTGGGCGTTGAAATAGTGTCGAATGTTAACACATACATTTATGAACAATAACTCTTGGAAGCTGTACTTAAAGGATAAAGGATACTGTCCCTTAGAATACTTTAGGAGTATTGGCTCTGGAAAAAGATTTGCTTGATCAGCTAAACATGACCTACCAGGATGACAGTGAGAGCTAAAGGATTGACACAATCTTTGAACATACAAAAAAAAGAACAACCAAGTAGAAAAACTATGTTAACCCTTTCTGGTTGCTACAGTAATGGATCTAGTTATGATGCAGATGGGAAGGACAGTAAAAATAAGAAAAATGGGAAGAATTAGTAAAGGACTGGATGGAAGCTAGGAGTTAACCTGAGAGGCTAGGTATTAATTCTGTTACTGGTGAAACTTACAAGGTAGTTCTGTCACAGTCTATAAATATATGTATAGTGGACATAATTTTTAGACTGATTTCCTAAGAAGACAAAGCTTATGGTCACATAAGCTATTAATTCATTCCTTAAACCTTTTTCACTCTGTTAGCCAATTGTAACTTATGTTTGAGGACTTATGACTGTACCTTATACTGGGACCTTTGCTAGATATTGGAGAATCCAGGAAATCGTCCATTATCAAGACACAAGAATTTGGAAAGCAGGTTTCAGTGGTTCTGCTGCTCACAAAACCATTTGCTTTCTGTAATAAGTCTTTTAAGTCTATTATGCAAAGGAATAAAATAACTCGTTACTTTGAAAGTTGAAACAACATAGAAATAGAGAAGTAGGAGCAGGTCTTTAACAGTTTACACAATTTTTAAGTGCTATGGTGGACTCAATATCACTGGAAATTTATAAAAACAAATTTACAGCATCTCTGTGTCCATCCAGTTCTGCCCCTCCCCATGTTTTAGTTCAG
This sequence comes from Fregata magnificens, assembly GCA_013389945.1. Taxonomy (NCBI): domain Eukaryota; kingdom Metazoa; phylum Chordata; class Aves; order Suliformes; family Fregatidae; genus Fregata; species Fregata magnificens. The sequence goes on along the minus strand of WAAD01010044.1, from coordinate 79,695 downwards.
CTACAGCTATTTGTATTTCCTTTATTTAGTTGATGAAATTATTGAGACAGTATAATACAGTCTGTAGATTGATGATTCTTCATAACTTTATCATTCATATTGCTTTGAGGAACCTTGTGATAAATACAAGAACATTGAGTGATTGGTGACTCATATAAATCGTGCTAACTTGGTATTGAATTGTATTCTAAATCCTAAACAGAATGGGGAATGCCTCACCAACCCCCTCACCCACCTCCAGATCAGCAGTGGATGGCTCCAACCCCAGGTCAAATGGAAATTGTTCCTCCGTCTGAAGACAGCAACAGTCAGGACAGTGGGGAATTTGCTCCTGACAACAGGCATATATTTAACCAGAACAATCACAACTTTGGGGCACCTCCCGATAACTTTGCAATGGGGCCAGTGAACCAGTTTGACTATCAGGTGAAACATATTTGTTGCTTTAATATTGTAGACGCGCAGAGTCCCTTCCGTGGATGTGTTCCTCTAATATCATCTAGCGGCGACTTTCATTCTTCAGTTCTACAAACATCTACAGAATCTGTTATCTGCTAAGATACATTTTTACTAAATACTTTACAGAAGAGACTTTAGAGTTTTCAGTTCTGTTCTGAGGCCAAAGGTTTTTTTTTTCTATACTAGTAATGAGCAATGGCTGTTGTCTGCAATATTAAAATGAATCACTGTGTTCCAGTATATAAATTAACATTATGTAGTTCTGTGGTTTAAAAAAAAAAAAAAAAAAAAAGAAGAGGAGGAGAAAAAAGAAGTTCAGAAATATATACTTAAATACACTAGATAATGTACCATAGGGAACAGTCTTGTATTTGCAGGGAGATAGACTGGATGATCCATTGATCTCTTCCATATCTATCTACTGTGATTCTTTGAATAAACAATGGTATTTCTAAAAAAATCCATATCCAATTTTTTCTTCATTCTGGCATATAAGTTGCATAGCATAATAAATCTGTAGGTGGTTTTAGCACTCATAGTAGCAGGGGGCATTGCACAAATCTTTAAACACAAAGAAGTTTTGGATCTTTCCCTTATTTTCAGTATTTTTCTTTCAAAACTCTTGATATAAATGACAAACTGTACCTGTTAAAACACCTACCTCTTGTTCATAAACAAACCCAAGGGAAGATGGGCAGAAATGTGTTTCTATCTTCTGGCCTACTTTTCTCTATTACTAAATTCTCTTGTTCAGCAATATTGTTAGGAGGTGAACCAATATTTTCAAGTACTCTAGTTTATTATAATTTTCTTTCTTTACTATTGTGGGACCAACTCTTAAAATTAATTTCTCTAAGTACTACAGAAAACTTGTTTTGCAGTGAATAAGAGAGGGATGCTTGGCCTGAAATTGTAGTGGAAGAGTGCTTCTACCATTAGTGACTTAAATAGATAGTCAATAGGATATAACAAAAAAATATTTGATGCTATAACTTTCTTCCCCAACAATCTCCTCTTAAATAGTTTCTTTAGGCATTTCTGGGCAGTAAATATTAAAACAAAAAACCCCTCGTATGCCTCAAGACTTGTGACTTTTGGATTGTATACAGCTTGCTCAGAACCCAGGGTCTGTACTAAATTTGCATATCTATGCATTTAAGATTTTCATCAGCCGTACTAATAACATCCGTGAATGATTACTGGAAAGTGCACAGTGCAAAATTCTTTTGTAATAAAAGCTTGAACTTTTCATTTTTGTCCTCATGTTGTAGTTACAAGGAAAGACTGCTAACATAGCTAGACTTTTAAACCTTAATTTTTTATACTCTTCATTTAACTGCATGCTCTGATGATAAGCTGGCAAGGAACTGCTGGAGATAGATGGTGATTATAGGGCTTAATGTTTAGCAGAATAGGAAAGGAGATTGGTTGAAACCCTTTCAGCTTCATTAGTATCCCTGCTTAAATCTACGATCACTCATTAAATATTTAAGGAAAACTTGTTTCTTGGGGACCACAGAAAAAGAGATTGAGATATCTCAGTAGCCTAGAAATCGTGGATTCCTACTTGCATGGATTTCTGTAAACCGACTTGCGCACATGCTGTATTTAGTGTTACATGTGAAGAAAAATAAACTGCATTACTCTTTCAGCATGGGGCTGCTTTTGGTCCACCTCAAGGTGGATTTCATCCACCTTATTGGCAGCCAGGACCACCAGGGCCGCCAGGTCCACCAGCACCTCCTGCACCTCCTCAAAATCGAAGGGAAAGACCCTCATTCAGGGACCGACAGCGTTCACCTATTGCGATGCCTGTGAAGCAGGAGCCTCCACAGATTGGTACATGTTAACCACTCCTTAATGAAANAGTAGAAAAAAAAAAAAAAAAAAAAAGTAAAAAAGAAGGGAAAGAAAAAGCTATTGTAAATGGTTTTTTCCCCACAACCAGATGTGTGGCTTGTTTGGATTGGGCTGGAGGGTTTGCTTCTTTGTTCTTGGGTTTTTTTTTTTTCTTTTTGGTGTGGAAGGTTTTTTTCATCTTACAAAACTGTAAACCTTGCTTATGTAGATGCTGTGAAGCGTAGAACTCTGCCTGCCTGGATTCGTGAGGGCCTGGAAAAGATGGAACGAGAAAAACAGAAAAAATTGGAAAAAGAGAGGATGGAGCAGCAACGTTCACAGATGTCTAAAAAAGAAAAAAAGGAAAGTGAGGAGGCTGAAGAAGGGGATGGTCCACGGTTACCTCAGAAAAGTAAATTTGTAAGTAGAAGGGTTTGCTTTTTGCTCAGGTTTGTATTTCCTGAAAGGTATCAACTTTTTGGTCTCTTCAAAAGAGAGACTGTGTATTCCTGGTTATGTCTTTGTTTCTGTTGCTTAAAGTAAAGTTAAACTGCTGCTTTGTTGATATTTACTTGGTGTTTTGAAGTTGTTAGTGTCTGAGAGATAAAAGTGTATTATTTGATCTGTAGTAGCAAAGAAACAACGTTGAAATTGAGCTTTTTTATTTTTTGTGTTTTGCGAACATACATGGTCTTTGAACGTTTAAATTCTAAATAAGTAGCTGAACAAATTCAGATACCTGTATTTGCTAAATTGAGCCTTGTGTTGCCTTCATTTTAGCAGTTATTTCATGTGTTTGCAGTTCTGAGCAGTGAACTGACAACTATGTATTTACTTATCTCGTGTGGGTAGAGAGGTACCTGCATGTTTATTACGAGGGGAGAAAAGAAATAAGAGTTTTGTGATAACTGTAATACAGATTTCAGTAAAAAATAAATCAAGCTGACTATCATAAATAGAAACTAATGAGATTTATATCTAAGATTTCCTGAAATGTATGATGCTGTTCTTGCAGGACAGTGATGAGGAAGATGAAGATGCTGAGAACACAGAAGCTGTAAGCGTTGGGAAAATCAGCAGGAGTCCATCCCCGGCTCCTCAAGAGGAGCAAAGTGAACCAGAAATGACAGAAGAAGAAAAGGAGTATCAAATGGTATTAATAATGTAGTTCTCACTAAGTATTTCTGTCTATTTGCTCATAGTTTTTGGGCATAGCAAAGTAAAACACTTTCTGTGCCTGATACTGTCAATAGAGGAGTACATATCATACAGTAAAGCAGGGTTATATTTGCATGTCTCTTTATAATGCTGTCTCTCTCATATAGACAAGAATATAGGTTATATAACTCATATTTAGCACAATAGTGAAAGAATGTAATGACTGTAATCTTTACCTTGATCGTTATTAATTCTATGGTTTGGCTTAACTTGTCAAATTCCTGAAAACTTTTAATGATTAAATGCACCCGTCTGAATCTATGCTTCAACCTCAGTTCCTGTGAAAGGGAATTTAAGAAATGTATTCTTGCAAGGAAGTGCTAGAAACCTAAGTCCTAAACCAGCAACAATGTCGCTGTGTCTGCAGAAACTTCATACTTTGAAATCATAGTTGTATGCTAATTGTACAGCTGAAACCTTGTTAATGAAGGCCCTGAATTCTAAAAAGTTTGATGAGTGTATTTTTGTAAAGCACGTGGCCAGACTGAGCAGCTTGAAGAACCAACATTTCAATTTTTATAGTAAATACATAATAATAAAATCCTATATAAATAACCTCTGATGATTTTTGCAGGATTGGGGTCAGTGAGGCAGCATACCAGACAGAAATGTGCTCTTTATTTTTCAAAAGAATGAACTGGATCAGTCTAAGTACATTCCTGATTTACATATTCATTTGTTGTATCATCTTTGACATTAGGAATCAGTGCCCTGGATAGCTGTGTGTAATACATGTGGATACAGTTCACAGGCAAAATACAAACTGTTCTGAAAGTTTTGAAATCAGGTCAAATTTAACCAATTTCAGACTTAATGTTTTTAAGTCATGTCTGTTGAAAGAAATCATTAAATAAATAAAATGTGCAGGAGAGTACTTTCATAGCTGTCAAAAGAAGTGAAGCTCTATGGATATAATTTGAATGCAGCATTTATTCAAGAAGGTTTAGCCTTTAATTGTATATACAATGTTCTTCAGATGATGCTGACAAAAATGCTGCTGACAGAGATTCTCTTAGATGTCACAAATGAAGAAATTTATTACGTGGCCAAAGATGTTCACCGTAAAGCAACTAAAGGTATGCTGGTTTTGGTTGGGGGTTTTTTTTGTTGTTTTTTTTTTGTTTGTTTGTTTGTTTGTTTTAAGTTTCTTCTGTGAATATTCTATATTTGCATGTCTCTAGAACATTTAACCTTCGTAGTTATCCCCCAAGAACAATTCCAGTATAATGCATACAACTTGGTAGAGTTCAGATCCAGTAATCATGTACTGTTGTCTTGTGCAGTGTATTGTGAGTTACTTCAGTTACTCCATTTCTTTCATACAATTCATTTATTTAGTTAAAATGGTACCTGTGTGACAGTGGCTCTTGAGTTGTAGCTGTTTCTTAATGCTATCATCTTTATCTCAAGTTCTTAGCTGTTCAGAAGTGAAAGAGACGAAGTTTGAGTCCTCAATTAGTAATTCATTTGCTTTCACTATTAACATGATTGTACTTACATAACAGATGTTTTTTTAACGTAACTGAGTTAATCTAAATATGTAACTACTGAAACTTGCAAATTATGTGCAGATGCTGTAACTTGGAAAGTGATTTACGAGTATATATTTGGTTTTTTCTGTTCACTATTAATTTGCAGTTAAATTCTAAATCTTCGTGGTCAGAAAATCTAGAATTGGTTTTAAATGGATGATGCGTTTTTAATGTTTCTTCTCTCCCTCCAAAGAACAGCAATAGTAGTAGATTTAACAATACCATAGACTCATGACTATGAAATCGTGGCTATTTGTGTTAACATGTTGTTCCTGTTGTTGATGTGATACAAAGCTCCTGCAAAACAGCTGGCACAGTCCAGTGCACTGGCTTCCCTCACTGGACTCGGTAAGTATGTTCCTTATTTTTTGAGAGGGCTTAAAGGGGGAGTTTCACTCTTGCCTTGCGTTTCTAGAAACTGCATTTTGAAACTAGATTTTAATTGCCCAGGAGTATGGGTCACTTCCCGATAACTTTATCATTATCAGCACCTTTGTTTGTTCCACAGGTGATCCTACTGATATAAGTGGGATGGTTTTTGGAGTAAAGGACTAGTCAGTGTGATTTAGTGTATGAGAAGCTTGCCCTAATTTTGAAAATACATAAAAACTTTAGATAAATTTACTTTTCAAAGTATGATTGTTTCAGAAGCACACTGCGGCCTTCAGAGAATACTGTTTTATGTTTTTCTCCTATTTTGATACATCCAAACAAGAAGGGAAAGTTGATAGAAGAGTAATGTGAAAGTCTATAAATAAAAATATTATAATCTTTGGAATTATTATTTTATTGAAAAGCTACATAAGCACAGAGGCTCCCATATCATGTATTACAAGAAACAACACAGGAAAAAGAGATTGAAATTCCGGCTTGAGACACAACAGCAAAAGATCTTTCCCAACATGCTTTTTATCATCTAAAACATACTGCAGCAGTGTCAGTGATCAGTTATGTGTTCGTTACGTGGAATTGCGATGAATTAGATTGAATGTTATCATTACAAGTATTCACGTTTTAAAGCTAACTCAATAAAGATCATAAGAACCTCAGACTGAAAGAAAGTAAAATATCTCCATGTCAGATGTTTAAATTGACTTCATCTTTCTTATCAGTCCAGTAGTTACAATATCTCTAGGGGAGAAGAAAGTCCATTTCTGTTCCATCTCCGTACCCGTCAAAGTGCAGTGTTTCCTAAATCAGAATAGAAAAATTGATATGGCATTCAGAATTTCTGTAGCCTTGGACTACGGAGGCGGCTGAAGTAATTTCAGAGATGTCTTCTGGGAAAGGTCCCAGGCATTTTCTGTCCGGTTGCTGACACAGAGGCAGGCACTGTTACGATCTCTGCAGGGAGCTTTTTTGCCCTTCCATACAATGGAAAAAGTACCGTGATCACAGTGGTTGCTTGCCGAAAATAGACGAGCTGTTCCAGAAGGAGTAGAACCAGACAGTGAGCATCAATGCAGATATGGGGGCCTTGATCACACCAACAACATTGGCACTTACCAGAATAAAGTGACTTCTTCAGAGAAGAGGAAGTGAAGGAAGGGCAATGTTACTCTCCTCTTTGCCCCACAGAAATATTAAGAACAAAGCTTAATCTTTCCTCGTGATAGACTGGACTTTATGCACGCAGGTGGACTGGGTGGTTATGGATCAGGAGACAGTGAAGATGAGAGGAGTGACAGAGGCTCTGAATCATCTGATACTGATGATGAGGAATTACGACACAGAATCAGGCAAAAACAGGAAGCGTTTTGGAGAAAAGAGAGAGAACAGCAACTACTACTAGAAAAACAGCTAGAAGGTAAATCATATGATGTCTTCTTACTGTGCTGCTGTATATGGACTTTACTACTTAGTGTACATAAATTGGTGGGAGAGAAATCGCATTTTAAGCCAAAAAATATGAAGCCGAATTTAGAAATAATGTTCTTTAATTTAAAAGTTTTAACAAAAAGGATGTTTGAGCTACTTGATCAAAATGGGGTTTGCTTCTTTTCTTTCTAATAAGAAAAAAATCCATGTAGTGTTTTCCATAAACTATTCTACTTCAGTGTTAAAAGAGCAGACATGGTGCATATATATCTGTATGCGATAGATCTTGTACCCTATAAATAATAGTATTGCTTTATAAAAATGCATGTGCGTATAATGTATTTTTCAAAAATTATTAGTATCTCAGTTGTGACGGGGGGATAAATTTCACCTTTCTGCACCAGATTGCAGTTTATATAAACTTGATTCCTTAAAGTTGTATACTCTAAGTATATGAAGCACATTTCACATCATCTGAAAAACTTACTTTTCTGTTACATAATCTTGAGCAGTGCGCCTTTCAGAACGTACAGTGGGAGGCTGCAGCTTCTTTGAACTCACTGTTCTCAGCTGTAGTTGAGGTTTGTCTCCATATGCTGCATCTTCATAACTGGGTTTTTATACCTAATACCAGGGAAAGATTATTGAACCCAGTCAGTTCACACTTAGCCTCTGAGAAGGTGGCAGGCTTGATTTTGAAAAAAAGTAAAAATAAATCTGTGATTTACTTCTGCTTCTCCATATAAGGTAGGGTTTGTCCTTTTGTACCAATAATGTAGGTCAAAAGGGTATCAGTCACCTTGCACTGCTGAAGAGCAGTCTAGATAACAGATGAGTACAATGGTAAGAAGACATGATCTGAGTTAATAAGCTGGAGGAGAAAGAAAGTGCTATTATGATAGCATACTTCTTTCTTATTGTAAGATGGATGGTTTCCTTCTTTTTACTTTAAAGGCCTAGAAATAAGACATATGGATCCCTTAATAAAAGGCTGAACTAGCTAAACTTTTGGTTTCCTTAATATTCCTGTCTCTCTCTGAGTGTTTTAAGATTTATGCATAAAAAGATAGCCGTATGGAGAGTGACTGAGTGGTGGCCTATGACCTCTTCCTAGTGCAGGAAGCCAGATGTCAGTTTGGGGACATCTCCATGGGGCTATTTACAGAAATATAAATTTAGAGTAAAGAAACGGATTCGATACAGCCAAAATACCGAAGAATACTAAACGCAGGGCCTCATTTGTAGCGGCGTTTAGGAAGGGCAGAAGATTTCTAATATACAACACAGCATCTTGTAACATACACTGGCTTCCGCCTGTATTACCTAGTAACTCGGGGACCAGATGGAATTGTTTTCTGGGTTAGATTTGACGATCAGTTGCCATTTGGATCACTCTGGGTTTCCGGATGCAGTTTTATTCCCTAAGTTAATTCAAGAACTAATGGCCCACAACAGAAGGCCATTTTTTGGCTAAAAATGTTGTATGTCAGTTATTTTTTTCTGGGTTCAATTTAAAATGGGAAGGGGAGGTAAACTTGGCCACTGATACAAAGGATCCTAGGTTGAATAGAAATAAGTAAAACTTTAAAAAATTTGGAAACCTCTGGAAAATGCTCTGAGGGTCTGTATTTCTTTATTTTGCTATATGAAAATCTTGGCCTGATACTTGTTATGTTACTTTCAAGAAATGTATTTTTAATTCTTCTGTTGTCTTCTTACCATGTTTATAGTATTTGCTGACTACGAAGCTTACATACAATCTCAACTGACATTAACTTCTTGTTTTGTAAGAGCTTTACCATCTGTCTGTATTAAATGCTGTGGTCTTAACTTTTGAGCTGAGCCTTAAGCAAAGAATTATTTACAGGTCTCCTTTTTATGCTATTCGTCCCTTCCTTGGAATTCATTAGCTATAAAACCTGTTAAAAACAAGGGAAAATGTGAATTGCTTGTACTAGTTAGTATTTAGGACTAATCTAAGTTATCCTTGGAAAAGGACATGACAAAAACCAAACATGCGTCACTAGCAGAAGGTACTCCTCCAAGGCTTTTTTGTGTAATGAGGCCTACGAAACATACAGGTACCGCCAACGTTGTTCTGAGGTTGAGAGGCCACCCATGCACTGTGTGGGAAATACAACTTCTTCAGACCGGCCAGTGATTACTCAAACCCAGATGAATGGGTCTGAAAGGAAGGCAGGAAGCGTAGGTACCGCTAGAGAAGTGTTGTAGGAAGGAGAAGGGGAGAATCAGGTGTGCCAAAAGGTTGCAGGTGGAAAAAGTATGCGTGTGTAGATGAATTCGGGAGTTCTGGTGCTCCAGGATATTCGTTTGAGAGCTTCATCTTAAACTACTGAAACATGAAATAACATCAAGGACTTCTAAAAGCGTCTGGGTTGTACACTTTTTCTAAACCAGGAGGACAACATTTCTAGAACTATAAAAAAAGAAAATAACAAGTTGTTTGGTAGGTAGTTGGTATGATGGCAGACAGTGTATTAATTATAAGTATTATGAAAGGTGCTTGGAAATTTGGTTTTGCCAAAAGTAACAGAATGGAAATTATTAACATACTACTCCAAATTAATTGCATTTTTTTTTGCATACTTTTTTTTTTTTTCAGAAGAAAAGCTACAAAATGAAAAAGTTTCAAAAGAGATGAATGAATTTATCAACAAAGAACAAAACAGTAACTCGGCATCACAGGAGGCAAAAGAACTTGAAGCAGATATGGTTCATGAAAAGAAACGATCTCCAAATGCGATCGCACCTGATATAGAACTCAAAAAAGAGGGTAAAGAGAGGACAGAAAGGAGTGGGTCAAGAAGCTCTAGCAGTGGTAGCACTAGCAGCAATAGCAGAAGCAGTAGCAGTAGCAGCACTGTATCTAGTTCATCCTATAGCACTAGCTCAGGTAGTAGTCGCAGCTCTTCGCGTTCTTCCTCTCCTAAAAGGAAGAAGAGACACAGTCGCAGTAGGACGCCTTCACATAAAGTTAGACGCAGTAGAAGCAGGAGTTACTCCCACAGAAATAGGAGAGAGAGGAGTAGGAGCAGGGAGAAAATAAGGGAAAGGAGAAGATCTAGTAGAAATCGCAGTGCTGAAAGAGGAGAGAGGAGAAGAAATCGGAGTCCTTCGAGAGAGAAAAGCTGGGATAGACGTAGAAGTAGTAGCCGTTCAAGAGACAGGCGAGCTAACCGTGCAAGCCGCAGCAGAAGCAGGGATAGACGTAAAACTGAAGACCAGCGTAGAAGCCCTACTGGAAATAGGCACAAACATAAAAGTGAGGGTAAAGATCAAGAAAGGAAGAAGGAGCAGGGCGGAGGTGTAGATAAAGACAGAAAAAAGAACCGAGAAAGGGAGAGAGATCAGGAAAAAAGAAAAGATAAGCCCAAAAAAGAGGAAAAAGAAAGTAAGGCTGGCAATCATGACGACAGTAGATTAAAGAGAAAAAGAGACAGCGAAAGAACTTTCTCTCGCAGTGATACAATATGTGTGAAAATAATAAGACAGGATTCCAGACAGGAAAGCAAAAAAATTTCAACCAAAGATAGCAAAAAACGGTCAGGCTCCGAATCTAGTGCGAGGAGTAGTTCTGAATCACCAGGAAGCAGTAAAGAAAAGAAGGCTAAGAAATCGAAGCATATTCGGTCATGCTCCATGGAGAAATCTCAAAGGTCTGGTAAGAAGGCAAGCCGCAAACACAAGTCTAAGTCACGATCAAGGTAGTATACTTTTTAAGTATTTTGTCTGACTTTTTTTTTTTTTATATTCGTCTTCATGTGTACGGCATATGAACTTTTTTTAAAAAAAGTATGGTATTTATTAAATTTTTTGTCTTAGGCAAAAGTAACTTTGGAAAATCTTTTAAAACTATTAATTACTAAGCCTAAAGTTTGTGTGGGTTTGGGGGTCTTTCATTTTTTCCAATTAACTTTTTCCCCCTTTTTCCTTTATTTTTCAGATCAACGACTCCTCTTCGTCGTAAACGCTGAGGAATTTATGGCATCAGTGCTATGACGTTTAAAAATTCCATGAGTTATAAAAGGCTTGTCTCATTATAGAGGCACATTGTGGCTATGTAGGTGAAACCAGAATCCTTTTTTTATCTGTAAATAGGTGTATTTTTTCCAAATGCTGCTCAGAATTAAATACCTAATAGGATTTCTTTGTATTACATTTTTTCAAGAACGGTAGTGCTTATTAAGAATATAAACCAGGCCATTCTCTTTCAGCTGTAATGTTCTTAAAATTACTATTGAATGTACTGTGATGTCAATAAAGCTCTTTAGTTCATTTTTTGTTTAAAATTCTTGCACCTGAATTTTGTGTTAAATTGTAGAAAGTACTTTTTAAAAAAAAAAAAAAAAGAAAAAGGCAGCTTTTTCGGTATAACAAATTTTTAAAGTACTTGAAAAAGATTTTAATGTGAAACACTTGTCAAAATATGTAATCCATGGACATGATGAAATTAATCTATTGGGGGGGTGTCGAAGAATAGAGAAAAGACATCTTATTTTTTCTTTAGATATGTGTAATACATTTTTAATAACCTTTTTATTTGGACAAGGAAGTAATATATGCTGTGTGTGTAAAATATGGGTCACTGTAATGCAAGCTATACTTAAACAGACTGAACCCCATTAGGAATATGTGCAACTAACTGATCTTGTGTGACAGTGTTAAGCTCTGGAACTATATTCCTCACCCAATTTTCAGAGAGAACTTTCTGGATGTTCAGGGATACTACAGGAACAAGACTCAGTATTTAGATGTTTTCATGGAATATATTTATAAATGGCACTCAGTACACATTAGAAAACTGACAGTAGGTTAACTTTACATTTTGGCACATGCATTAAATGTGTAGTAAACATTAAAGATGGTTATTTTTGTTAGTGTTACGAGAATTGTGATTCCTGTAAAGCTAATACATTGATTAGACGGCAATGTAACTAAATTTTTGTTTTTCATATCACCATAAAGTGAAAGAGGTCACTGATTACCTCCTCCTTCAGGAAATGAACTATTGCTGTTAGTAACAGGAGTGTGAAATAATACTAGTTTAAAAAAAAAAACCAAAACCAAAAAAACCACAAACCAACAACAATACACAACCCTAGGCCAGTGACTGTTACAGAAGAACATTAATTCAGGAAAAGATTGGAGATCTGTCCCTAGAAGGTTGGTATGATACCAGTTGTGAAAAAGATAAAAGGCTTAACATCAAAGTGAGATCTCTTCGATGGCTGTATCTTCTAAGAAAAAAATATACTAGTACAGGCAACTTGCAAAGCATGTCTTCATGAACAGATTAATCCATTTAACTAAAATTACAACTCAGCTATGCAGCACTTTTGCCATTGTAATTTTTTTCATAAATTAGATGCAGAAGTAAACTGCTTCAGTGCAAAGAATCACATTTTAACTGTACATTTATTAAGCAAGCTAATGGCTGGTGAATACATGCATGTTTATCAAAACACTGTTACAGATAAATAATTAGTTAATCAGTTACAAATAACATAGCCCCTCCCCCCCCAATTAAGTCCTTTTACATAGAGTAAGCAGTCATACCTATTAGTAAAATAAGGCATAATTTGCAACACACTAATTTTACTTGCATTGGTATGGATATAAATAAAGATGTATTGATCCAATCTCAGTACACTATTGGCTCTTGGTACAAGTGAGGATTTTTTGAAAAGTAGGTAGCATAACAGTTCAGATGTCTTAGAAGGATGTCTTTTGAGAGAAAGAAACTAGAATTAAGTTTAAGAAAAGCTATTGAGGAATACAGTTTCCATGATGCATTGAATTTGATTTTCAGTTCAGATTTTATATTCTCTGTCTAATAATAAAAAAGATTGTGTATGAAAAGCTTTATATACTCTGCCAACAACTGGAATTCTGTCACTTCCTGTAAATATGAAAATTATTTTTTTGACACAAATGCACTTACATGGGTAGTGACTGTATGCCAATAAAAAGAGCATACGATCTCTGTATTTAACTGTTTCAGGAATCTTACTAAACAGCATACTCAGCACATCAGTAATTAAAAATACATCGGTACTATGTCAGATTCACATACATTAGACTCTTTGTGTTTTAATAACTCCTTTATGAATGTTTTTCAATGGTAAAGGCTAAAATAACATCCAGTCTTTAACTCCATACATCTGAAGTAATCTCAAATTAAAACATGCAAATACACAAAAAATGGGAGTGTATCATTTTGGAGAAGTCTAAATTGGGTTGTTGCTCTATTCTTTTACACTTTAAACACTGCAAAAATATTTCAGTGTGTTGCAGGAGAGCAAGACATAAAATTTTGAATGTCATGCAGCAACATGACATTCAGAGGCAGTTCCTGTTAAATTTTTTTTTAATAAATAAGGGATGGTGTGGAATCAAGTGAAAATTATGTCCGTGCAAATTTATTTTGAAGATGAATACAACAAAACCAATGCAAGTACGTACCCCAAGGTACCCGTTACACCATCTAAGAACAGGAACTGGCTGTGGCCATGGATAGGCCAAGAAACAGCAGCTGAGTAAAATATGCTAACTTTAAAAATTGAGCAACTACACGCTTTTTGAAATACGGCGTAATAACTGGTTTGGAAAAAAAAAATCCTGTTATTTGTGTCTTTGAGGCCCTGTCTTGTGGGAGAGGTTAGAGTCTAGGCTGCTGCTTTTAACTGCTGTTACTTAAACTTTGTATTTAATAATAGAAAAATGGAATAGTTACCTTTAGTTTAAAACCAGCTTATCCTGTTAAGTAAAATACTTGCCAGTGTGCATCTATTTAATTGCGTGTTACTAAATTTTTTAAAATCACAAATATAAAAGCAATGGCAGTCTAAGGATTGGTTCATTCTCTCCAGATTTTGTGTTTGCTTTGCTAAATAAATGAAAAGTAATTAATTTGCATAAGTAATATGCAGAAGCACACTTTGAAGGAAGGCTTAGTTTTGTGTCTTAAGGAGACCGTGTGTCTTAACATAAGGATTTCTTTGAGCTCTGTTTTTTCAGTAGCTCTGAGGTGTTATCAATGACTTGTAAGTCCACTGCACCGTGAGCTTTGCCGGATGGAAAGTAGGTGAGTAGAGAAGCGGTGCACATACACACTAAGCAGCTTTGCCATATATTTAATTGCTGCCGAGACAAGCTTCTTTGAGACCTTCAGTAGTCCTTATTTAGCTTTTAAAAAAAAAAATTCCAAACTTTAACTATGAGATGAATTATACTATATTTACAGGAGACCTGTAAACGGGCAGATTTCAAGCAGTGAGGGTTGTAGCACTGAGCAAGGTCAGTTAATAAAACAGACTGGCATTAGACAGAGGGAAGAGTGAGTCAAACCGTGGCTGGTTATACTACTCCAAACCTTCTGCTGCCTGGAGGGTGCTCCTGCCCCTGGCTTTGTGCAGCCTGTGCCTGCTGCCTGCGGATGCCAGCAGCATCTGCACGGCCGGGCAGGGAACCCAGCCGCTGTGATCATTTGCTTGGAAAGCACGGGAGCGCTGCTAGCGGCTGCTTTCATGGCTTACCCCTGCCTTGCTCGGCACTGCTCCCTTCCAGCCAGCTTTGGTTTTCACGGGACTTTCTCATGAGACCCACAGCTCAATGAAGTGCCAGAAAACGATCCTTTTTAAAAACTGCCTTAATTCTTTATCATTTAAGAGTGTTAAACTAGCTCACCGTGGGGATCTGAAAATGCTGAAGCCTGCCAAGAGGAAAGAGGAGGGGGAGAAGAGCTGCCTGTGTCTGTCAGCTCTGGACTGCCAGAGCTGCTCCTCGCAGTGCCATATGGGTTCAAACACCTCAACTGAACCTCGGTTCAGGGCCCTGGGCAGCAGCAGTGCCTGGGTGAGGGAGGGGGGATGGCAGCCTTGTCCCTCCTGGGCCGCAGCCCAGACTTTGCTGGCAAACCGTGGCACGGCAGCCTCTGCAAAAGACAGCAAACCTGCTTGGACGGTTCCCAAGAGGAAGCGCTCAGGAGTTTGTCTCAAGCCCGGCCATCTTGGGGGCCAAAGATCTCTGCTCCACGCCACAGATGTGTCGTGCAGGCTGTTGGGTATCCCTTCTCTGCCGAGCTTCCCCTCTCCCGGGAGTCTTGTAATTTGGGCCCTCGCCTGCAAGTCCCGTGTGCTACTTGGTAATAAAAAGAGATGGAAAGCTGATAGGTAATTGCGTGTCATCCGACTGAGCCTCTGCTAAAGGAGTGTTGTTTCTTCTTCCAAGACACGCAAGGATCGGGTCCGCACGCAGGAGTAAGGGGGCATAAATTTAAATAAAATCCCTGTGTTAATTTTCAGCAGAGCTTCCAGGTGAAGCCACGGCGACACGTGCCACGATGCGCCCGTGGGGGAACACGGGTCGGTGTTGGTACAGGCCGGCTCTTGCGGGCAGAAAGGGTGCGGGGCCTGCTCTGTCAGCAGCGCTACAAGGCAAAATGCATCGGGACGCTGCCGAGCGTTACTGTTGTGAAGAGAAAGGTAAATGGAGCGGGTTTTCTTGCTGGTTGTACCACATCTTCTTAGGCTGGAATAGTTTTTTTAGAAACAAGTGTGAGTAAGTCCTTGTAATGGTGTGCACAGCGTTTTGTTTTGCTTCCCTTACATTTTATAAAACAAATATTCATAAAATTGTAATAATAAATATTACAGCTATCCATAAAGAGATTTTTTTAAATATTCTAAACGGCGGCGCTGCCGGGGGCCGGCCCCGGTGAGGAGCGGCCCCGC
>WAAD01010044.1:44674-63618 GCA_013389945.1 Fregata magnificens | reverse complement strand
CGGCCCGGCGGGCGCCCGGCGGCCTTGGCGGGAGCGGCCTGGCCACCGGGGGTCCGCTGGGCTACAGCAGTGCCGCTCTTCTCCCGCAGCAGAGTGGTGAGTGCGTGCGGCTGCACGCACCGGCCTTTCTCACCCGGTGGCACCGCGTTCGTGCTCGCAGTCGTGCCGCTAATGCTGCTCTGTGAGCCAGCCTCACGCCGAGCCAGCCTCACGCCAGCCCGTCGGGCCTCATGCGACAGGCCCTGGTGG
Organism: Fregata magnificens; assembly: GCA_013389945.1. Lineage (NCBI taxonomy): Eukaryota > Metazoa > Chordata > Aves > Suliformes > Fregatidae > Fregata > Fregata magnificens. The sequence goes on along the minus strand of WAAD01010044.1, from coordinate 63,369 downwards.
GCTCTCCGCACGTCCAACAGAGCTCTCCCAAGGGAGACGTCTTTCCCCCTGCCACCTCCTTTGGCCCCTGTGCAGCCCTTCAGCGTGATTGTATTCCCAGAGGTATCTGCAGATCTCTCCGTCGCTCACTGCGGCTTAAAATCTTCTTCAGGGGGCCGTTACTCTGGCGGCATGAGGTATTGCTGTGGCTTGGGGATTGTTGGTGACCAGGCAGCAGCTGGATCGTGCGTGAGTGTGTGTTACGTCTGGCAGAGCCGAGCTGTACGTTGGCAAAGCAGGCGTGGAGCAGTTTTTAAGGTGGTGTGCTTGGCCTGTCTCTGCACCATCCATGGGGTTTTCTTGCTTATGTTTCCTTACCAATTCGTATGATATAAAATGAGTGTGCGGACCCATATTTCTTACTCCAATATGTAATGAAACAGGAATCGGAGCCCTGTGTTGAGAGCTGTAAGTGTGTGTGTACGCACAACTTGTGGTCAGAGTAAACATTTTGGTGAAATTCTCACTAACTGAAACATTTCAGCTGCATGAAAAGTTCCTTTTCATTCAGGCTCTGAAAAATGTCATATATATTTTGAGAAGTACTGGGATGATAAACTAGCATATGCTCTTTTATTTAATCCCCATGCACTCCCTAAGTACAATAGCGAGCAAATGTGTAAAGATTTGCCCAGTTAGTATTGTTGTTCTAGAGCAGCATTGTTAAACTAGGTTTTTTGCCTGGGAGCTCTCATAAAGCTGATGTTTTCCATTCGGTTGCCTTTTTTTTTATTTATGCAGATGACCATGCTGATCTGTCTTTTCAGACAGGCCTGAGAGGTACCCTTCAGAACTACAACTGGAAAATACAGCTGAAATCCAGTAGTAGTCTGCCTATCTCTCTGACTGAAATAAAAAGCAGCATGTAAGTACTGTATCTAAAATAATCATATGTGACAAGGACTATCATTTTCTAACAATTTAATTTTACTTTGTGACAGTGTCTTCTTACTTACTTACAGTGACATTTTTAAATCTCACAAATGTTTAAATGTTTGATGTGGCCTATTTTTGTTTTACTAGTTAATAACTTAAAAATTACAGGTGTGCAGCCATCTGTTTTGGAAGATACGTTATATATACAGTGCATAAAATCTGTTTGTTTTCAAGTATAACTAGAATCTCTAAAGGAACACGAGTTTTATCTTTTTTTTTTTTTTTTTTTTTTTTTTTTTTTTTTTTTTTTTTTTTTTTTTTTTTTTTTTTTTTTTTTTTTCTGATGCAGAATTTGTTTCTCCCATATTTCAGCTGACATGAAATATTGGTATTAGTTTCATGACATTCAGCTTTCATTATTTAGACTCACCACGGAGAGACTTTTCAGCACTTCACATTCATCAGTGGATTCAAAGGAAATGAAAAAATTCCAGCTCCTTGCGCATAAGTGGTGGGATGAAGAAGGAGAATATTCAGCCCTTCATTCTATGAATGATATTAGAGTGCCATTTATTAGGTATGATTTTGAAAACAGATTTTTTTTTAATATATATATGTGCTATTTCTGCATAACCTCAGAAAACACTGTAAAAGAAAAACAATAATCAGTACTTCAGATAACTGCATATTGCATCTACTAAACCACCTTGCATGTTTGCCCTTAATCACATCCCTTTTCTTTCAGAGATACTCTGTTGAACATGAGTAGTAATTATCATCTGGGAAACCCACTTTCTGGAGTAAAGATTCTTGATGTTGGCTGTGGCGGTGGACTGCTAAGTGAGGTAAGAAACAGTGTGCTCCAGTGTCTCTTGTTAAAAAGTGTACAAAGGTTTTGAAATGTTTTATTGTTACACTGTTTAATTTCTCATTCTTGGAGGAGGAGCTTTTATCTTGTATGATGTATTAGTTACCAAATGTTCTGGAGTGCAGTGCATTCTAGAAACCTCATAGAATATTTGGTTTGCCTAGTGGTGGTGGTTTACAGAAAAGGAGGGAATTGGTAATGAGAAATTCTAAAATCCTGGGGTTCGTCAGTAAAATAGGATTTCAAACACTGTAAAGAAAAGGAGAGGGGAAGAATGACGTAAAAGTCTTCTAGCTTTCTTCTGGGCCGTCATGGTACGACAACTGTTTTTCTCCCTGCCCCCCCCGCTGCCCCTTTTTTTTTTTCCTTAATTTGCAGCCTAAGCAAGAATACTTTAGTCATGACAATCCTTGTTACCAAAGAAGTATTTTCAGTTATAAACCTGTTCTTAAACGTTCATTTCTTTGAATTGCTTATCTTCAGTTTTTTATATTGGGGTGGGGATTCTCACCTTTGCTTTGATCTCATGGGAGAAGCATGGAATAATGTCAAACTCTTGAGACATACCTTCCCTCTGTCAGGAGAGATTCTCCAGGTAGAGGGGCTGATGTTACGGCTGCTTCCTGAGGAGTCGACGCAAACCTGGGACTGAGAAGGAACTATCTGTGGTGGAACCATTTGGCCTCACAGGCTCTGAACAGTGCTATATTCCATCAATAGATGAGGGATGGCTTGCAAATTTAGCATTACAGATCTGGCTGAGTTACTCTGGGAACTTCATCAGCATCTGAAACGAGATATTACAAAAGGACTTGAATCTCTCCCCGTGGTGGTTTTTTTTCTTTTCTTCTTTTATTCTGAGCAAAATCCTGTAGTCTTGCAAGAGCCTGCTCTCCAACAAGGCTGGCAAAACTGGTGTGCTGCCTCATGTTCTCAGGCTGAACAACTGGTGAATTTCAGGTTGGAATAACATATGTGTGGTCATGTTCTGCAGCCTGTTCCAGTTTCAAAAGAGGCGATGGCTGAGGTTTTAACCCATGAGTAAGAAGACACTGGAGAAACTTGAGTGACAGCCAAGCCTGATGCTATCCTAGTAAACATCAGTGTTTAGTTCTCAGTGGTGAGAAAGTTGCAGAGATAATCAGATATTAAGTAACCATTAAAAAGATATGAGGATTTACCATTACAGATGGATGTTGAAGAAAGTAACGAAAGTAATTAAATATGGCATTGTTTTCCCCCCTTTAAGTACTGTGTTGATTTTTCCCCTTTGTTTTTCCTCTGTAGGAGGGTAATAGTGGAGGAAATCTTTACGTGGTGTAACAAAATGGATTCAGAACAATTTATTCTAAAAGACAATTTAAATGTGTATATTCCAGTGTATAATTTTCTTTGCTTTAATAAACATATCAGATAAAACTGCTGGATCAGAGCTCATCATTTACTGTTGTTTGTCTTGTTCTCTGATAGATGTTTTCTGCATTGTGTATGTACATTGCAAAGTTGCAGACACCTTTAAGTAAATTGTTTTCATGCAAAGAATAAATTATACTCTGTATTATTAGCCTCTAGGTAGACTGGGAGCTTCAGTTACTGGAATTGATCCTCTGGAGGACAACATTAGAACAGCAGATCAACACAAGTCATTTGATCCGGTCCTGGCCAAGAGAATACAGTACAGGTCCAGTTCACTGGAGGAGATTGTGGAAGAGTATATGGAAACCTTTGATGTAATAGTAGCTTCTGAAGTAGTGGAGCATGTGGCAGACCTTGAAACGTTTATCAAGTGTTGTTCTCAGGTATTAAAGGTAAGAGAGCTTTTGCTTTCATTATTGGGAATATTTATTCTCTTTTATTATTAAGGCTATCATTTGAAGGAATGTGAAAACACCTACATCTGCATTCATTTCTCCACTGTGAAGTCTGAATCATGCTCCAGAGGTGCCTTCCATTCCCCTCCATGATGCAAGTACATCTTCCGAACTTCAGTAACTAAAGTTAGAGGAAATTTATTTCCCCAACGCTGCCTTAGAAAAGTGTTAATGGCATTACCTAGCATTGCAGTGTTGCTTTGTATCAAGACCTTAAGAAATCTGGTTGCATCTGATCTCACCTAGGTGAGAGAAAACGTGGCAGTGCTGCTGTTGATGGACGGCAATGGCTCAGGAAGCATTGAAACTGACTGTAATGATGTTTCTGACTCACAAGATTCTATTCCAGCTCTAGCCTCACATCAGATGTGCTCCTGGACTGGTTTTAAAGGGTCATAGTTACGCTTGGAGATAATCAGGTGTTGTTTTATTCCTCTCAATATTATTTCATTTGTAAAGAAGGATGGTAGGCCTAGTACACAAGCAGCAGCTTTCCTTAATCTTCTGGTTGATCTTTCTGGTCGTCAGAAGGAGTATAGATTATTTGAATGGAACACTTAACTAATTTTCAGCCTGCTGGGGACATAGAAATTATCCTTTATCTCTACCAAACAGTCTCTTAAGTACTTAGAATTCATTCTCGCTTCGTTTTTTGACCCTGTAATCATTAAAACAAGCACGGCATTCAGCAGCCTCAAAAGTTAGGCAGTATTGCACATTTTGCTTTGGTTTTAATTTAAAAAAGTATTTCTTTTTACAATAGGTATTGTATATACCTGAATACCATTTATTTATCCATTTCCTGGGCAATGTTACGTTATAAGTGACTTTGTTAGATGTTTTTTGGGCAAGGAAATGGTTATCAGACCATCCAAGACTTTGCTTATGTTGACTGTTTTGTTTATGTTATGATGAGCAACTAGACTTGTAGATAGACAAATTATGTGCTTTAATGTGATTAAATTTACAATTTTAAAAAAAAAAGTATTCTTCTAATTGAACATTTTAATATTTTAATTAGCCTGAAGGTTCTTTATTCATTACTACAATCAATAAAACGCAACTGTCCTATGTCCTGGGAATTGTGGTTGCAGAAAAAATAATAGGCATTGTACCGGAAGGAACACATGAGTGGGAGAAGTTTGTTCCCCCTGAAGAGCTGGAGCGCCTCCTGGAATCAAGTAAGTTCCAGGCCGGATGATGGGAATGCAGAGAGATATTCAGATGCTCCCTTGTAGAAATGGCAAGGGGATAAGATAGGTGGGGTGAGTGCTAACAACAATACACAGCCTTTCCTGTGTGAGTTACCTGTCATATATTATGAGTATCGTTTCTGGTTTAAAGACACTACTGTAAATAAATAAATAGTAATAATAATAGTAATAATAGTAAATAAACTAAGTGGAGTCCTAAGACCGCAGAGATTACTCAAACAGTTTGATAGCCTAAGCAAAAATGCCAAGGTTTTCCATCCTGTTCTGGTGGCAGGATGTACGCTCTGAAGTGGTTCATATCCTGTAGGTCAGGTTTGAGAGAATAACTGTATTGGCACTCCAGAGCTGCACTGCTGCCACTGCTTTGTTTGTCATCTTCCCCTTGGGAGAAGGCGTTTTTATTCTTGGTTGCTGCTCCATGTTCTTTATTCATGTTATATTACTAAAATATTTCTTCAAAAATGTGAAGATGAAACCTACCACAAATTCATTAGTCAGTATGATACTGATTTGAAGAAATAATTAAATTGCCCTGGTTTGATTGCTTTTAAAATAGACAGAGCACTGAGCTGGGAACAGTTCTGCCTGTTGCCCTCCTTCCCTGTGGATATTTTAAAACCCTCTCACCGAATATTTCAGTTTGCTTTAGTTCACTGTAAAGAAGCTGAAGTATGAGTTGAGCTATTCTCTTGGCAAGGTCTTCTCCTGGCACTTTGCAGTGATGCAGTAAGGCATATGACTAATACCGGTTCACATGCTGGTGGTTCTTTCCTTTCTCGCTTCAAAAGGAGAAGCAAGTGCAGTGGAGTGATTTGTTTTGATAGGGTGTTTGTTTTCTGCCTTCCCTCATGTATCCTGCTGGGACATGGCAGAGCCATGCAGTGAACTCAGAGCTGCTCAGCAGGGAGTGCTAAATCGCTCTTTACTCGCACTGAGCCCTTGATGGCATTCTTCTGCCTCTTTCTTATATTTTTCCATTCCTAAGGGGAATCTGCAGAATCCTTCCAAAGATATGCTTAGATTTTCACTTTGAATTGTGTCATGTCAACCTGAAGAATGTCTCCACCTACAGAAAACGTTACCAGTCACCCAAATGTGGTGTTACAAAGTTGGGGTTTCTAGCACAGCGCTTTGCAGTGGCTCACCATATAGGGTGCTAATGGTACGTGGTCTGGCACAGAGCTATTGCTGCTACTGCCAATCGCAGGGCCCACTGTCACCAGTGATGCCTGTTGCCACTGCTTGTGGTGGTGTCTGACAAAGGCCAGCTTGTGAAGCACTGCTCCCCAGCCCAGAGGAAGAAGCATGTTTCGGCCTTGCTGTTCTAAAGGGTTTGATGTTGCAGTGACTTACGATATTTAAGAACATCAGTTGCTTTATGCCTTCTTTCTTTTCTAGATGGCTTTTCAGTCAAGACTGTGAATGGGATGTTGTATAATCCCCTCTCGGGGTCGTGGAGCTGGATGGAAAGCACAAGCATTAACTATGCAATGCACGCTGTGAAAGCTGGGGCTCAGGGACAGTCAAGCCCAACGGACGCCCTGTCAGAGATGGAAAGTGAACAGTCCTCAGCCACAGCTGGCGCTACCATGTGACTGTCGGAGATGTGTGGTGATGGACTGCCACCAGGAACAGAAAAGGTTTTACCCAGATGGACATAATAAAACCTTTTGTAACAACAAGCTTGCTGTTTGCATTAATAATGCTTATGCTATTTTTGGCCAAATATTTTAGGGCAGTCTCAGAAAAAAAACAAGTGCCCATTATCTTGGGAATCATTTAAGATTGAAATGAGCAAAGCTTTTAAAGAATAAGTATTTTTATAAGAAAGTAGTTTCAAATTGTTGGACAGGAAAATGCAAATTATTCTGTTAGTAGCTTGGAGGAAGTTCTTTTATGTGATGCCTTTTTCAGTCCTACCAGGAAAACTCGGATCTCCATAGAATAACAGCTTAAATGTAGAACAAGTTTAAAAACACAATAATGTATGATAAATAAAATGCCTTAAGATATTTAAGTTACTCGACTGAGTCACTTAAATATACGAAACACTTAAAAACCACAAACACTTGTTTCTATATTATGCCTTCTCCCTGAGAGGAGGAAAAAAAACCCACAGCAGCAAACCTTTTCTGTCGGGTCATGCTATTTCTACAGTTGATGTGAGCTAACTGCAGTGGAAGAAGAGTCTCCTGAACCGGAGTGCCTCAGCTGTCAGAAGTCTCTTCACCATAAAGGTACTTTACCTGTGCCTATTATTTCAACTTTATCTCTCTACCCAAGTAAAGGGAAGTAAAGTTGCAGGTAAAATTTTACTAAGCAACGAGAGCTTTATGCTAGAAAAGTGATACATTAGCAGTCTGTCCTAGAATTGAAGTGCCATACCTACTCAGTCTTAAAGTCCTAGTGCCAGATTAAGGAAAAGCATTGATGTACAATGAAATAGGATGTTCTAAATAAAATGTCTTGTGTGTGTCCATGGCTGTATCTCTTTCCTTTTCCTCTTAGCTTGTGTAAAGGTAGAGAGGTGGGCCGGCTGTGTTTTTCTTTCTTCCCATTTGCAGGGATGAAAATGAAACTTTTTTGGGTTTTTTTTTTTGTTTGTTTGTTTGGGGTTGTTTTTGTTGTTGTTGTTACTTGTGCATTTCTCCTGCTGTAGAGGTTTGGTGGGCTATATTATTGTATTACACATTTGCATTCTTGGTGCTTTGCTACATCTGCATGTTGCCTTGGGATCCAAGTTTCAGGATGCATCTGATGATGCACAGAAGAATATTGTTCATTTATAATGGAAATTATAGTAATTCGTAGGTATTAAGACTGAAAAGAGTTATCTAGTGTGATCATTTCCACAACAGTAAATTCTGCTTTATAGTATCTGTTTGGGCTGTAGCTTGGCTTTGGGAAGAAGATTCATCTTCATGTAAAGAGTTCAGTGATGGAGAAGCCACTACCTCAATAAGCAAATATTCCAACAGTTCATCAGCTGAAGTCGTCTAACCTCAGATCCCAGCCAGTGATGTCTTAATGTCTTCACTCTTTAGGTTGAGGACCTCTCTGCTACCAGCTGTCTCTGTCTTGTAAATGTAGTTGGTGTAGTTTTGAGTCAAGTCACCCCTTAATTTTCTCTTAGATAAATGGATTGAGAATATCCCTACAGCTGTTACTGCTACAGTGTAAGTTCATGAGTTCGTATAAAATTTTGTGGTAAACATCCTTCTTGAAGCATGAGAGTGGAAATGAATGCAGTATTTCAGTAATGGTCTTGCTAATGCTGTCCGCAGGAAGAACACTGTCATTCTGCTTCTGCCTGATGATGTTCTTTTGCAAAGAAGTCTCTGCTCCGTTGGTCACGCATGCGAAGCAGTGCATAGCATTCAGGAGAGGAGTGACACTAGGGAAAAATGTGGAGCCAGAGCAGATAACCAGTGGTCTTTGTTCCCAACATGTGGGTGAGTTCCCCTAGCCAAGTAATCAACTTCTAAGTTATTACAACTGTATGACTGTTCGTTTCAAATTTTACCAACAGTGAATTGAAAGGAACAGTATCCGAAAAGCACTGAGACCTGGATAGATTCCTGGGGTAGCCCACTAGAAACATCTACTGAGGGGGACAGTCCCCCTTCACCTATTTGTTTGGAGATCTGTCAGGTGAAAAAACAGGTCAATAAAACTGGGATAGAACAGCTGATTTTTATTTGCTTTAAAAGTCCTAAATCCAGATGTTTGTGTAACTAGCTGTTATCCTGGCTTTCTCATCTTTTCATTTCTTCCCACTTGCTTGTATTTCTTTATTAAACTGTGAGCCGCCTCGGGAAGGAACTGGTTTTTTCACTGCTATTTCTGTTGCACTTAGCACAGAAAGCCTTTGCTGCTTGGGTTCTCTGCCCAGGCTCACAAAAGGGCTTATGTACCTAATTAGCAATGGCTGACACTTAGGCAGCAAGCACATGGGCCTGGTTGTCCGTGGATACCCCTGTTTTTGACAAAAACCTTATCACGAGCACCTGACCTTTTGCTCCTGTGTGTGTACGGGAGCCCTGTCAACCTAGGATAGTTTAGTGAGTGGTGTGGGCAAAGGAGTGGGGACTGCTTGAACAGGTCTTTGTACTCAGGGCATGTCTCCAGATGTCCCGATGTGATCCATCCTCAGTCTCTAGCCCTCAGTTTTCCTCTCCTGGTGGAGTATCCTAACTATTCTGGCTGTATTTCATTCCTCTGGTTAAAACAACCTCTTTTTAGGCTAGGAAGTAAATGATTGAAGTGGAGGTCATTTTAGTGAGATCTCAAACATTGCAAGAATATCCTACACCTTGCTCTTTAGCGGATTTTTTTTTAACCCTTGCATTATTCATAAAAGTGCATCTGACACAGTGTAATCAAATTCAGTACTGCGCACTGAATACGTACTACGTATTCATGCTCGGAAACCTTTTTCTTAAAATCTGTGCATAGGAAATGAATAGAGGTTTCACGCTTCTCTTATACCAGTTGCTGTGGAAATTTAGTAGGTGTTATTGAAATGGACAGAAGTAAATTTGCAGACCTTTGGCTTTCCTGTTGCAAGTTGTCCGTGAGTATGGAGCCATAGCTTTGATGCTTACAGGAATAGTGGTGGTAGGAGGGAAAAAAAGTAATGTTACAGCACCAGGCACGCACCTGGGACTAGGGGTGAGGCAAGAGGCGATTCTTGCCTTGCGATTGGGAAAAAGTCATAGTCGAGGCTTATCTTTTTCAGCCTCTGTGTTTATTTGTGGTTGTAGACTCTTGAATCTGCTGTTCCCAGACATTTGTTTCTGCAACACAACAAATCGGAGCAAGGAGCTGATCTGGCTAAAAAAATCCAACAGAGCAAACTACATTCTTCTGGGTGGTCTCAGCTATTCAGCTCTGATATGTTGTCTTACCTCCCCCATCGGTCCACATGGTCCCAATCCCACCCCCTTTGCTGAGACTGATGCTTGTCTGAGTTGTAAATCTTTTTTTTTTCTTTTCTTTTTTTTTTTTTTTTCTCCTTGGGGTGCTGGTGGCGGTTGTGCTGTTCAGGAAGCTGAATTTTCCCCACTGTCAAGGACTAGCGCCCGCCAGGAGGTAAGCAGTGGGAGCACATGGCCAGGGAGAGGGTAGGGGCCGAACAGGCTGGCTCACCGTGTCTTGTGGAATGGCACTTTCAGATAATAACTGAAACACTAGTTGCGCTCAAGCCCAGTTTGAGTAGTATGAGGGCCTCGGAGGAGATTTGCATTTAATTTCCTTTTTAAATAAAAACAGAACTTGAAGTTTCCGTGATGTCTCATTACGGCATCTCATTGCCCATTCTTCCCTGGCGGTCCAGTCACGTTTCATGGCCATTTTTACAGAACTTTACAATATCTTTATGTACGTTTATGCAAACACCCTGTGTCAGGTTCCTAGGGAATGGAAAAGAGGAGGGAGGAAGCAGTAGGAACAGGAAAGTGTAGTGGCTGTGAGTGGAGATAAGAATAAAGACTACCTTGTAGAAAGTTCTTCTGACAACAGCTTCTCAGCTTCTTTCATTATGTTGAGGTCTCAGCTTTAATTAGGGGGGAAAAAAAAAAAGTTTATTTTCCACACACTTCTAAGAAATGCTTGAAAGGAATAATTGTATGCAGTCTAGAGGTTCCAAAGGCAAAAGGCTCAGCTTCTGTACTTAGCCAGCCTGGTGAAGCAGATTGGTGGAGAAAAAGTGAGACAGAACATGAATCATTATGTCAGTGTTGATACTGTGGTTGCAGGGATTTGAGAGGCACCCCGGAGTACCTTGAATGGGGGACAGCATTGAAAAGCTAGAAGTTGTAGAAGGAGGAAGAGCGGTGCCTGGAAGATAAATGTGATTCCAATGGAGATGAGAAATGTGAAATAATGGTATACAGGGCAGTCAGGTTCAAGTGTGCCTTCAAAGAGGAACTGCTGATGGTTGGGAGAGTGGCTCTGTGTCAGATGGAAGCATAACAGTTCAGGTATTCACAGACTCCCACTTGTTTTTGCACGTTAACCTCCAGTGCCTCATTCCAAATGCCTACACCCTCGCTGACCTCCTGCAGAGGAAAGGTGGGCTCCCCTCGCTTCAAACTGAATATTGGTCACTTAGTACTCATGGGTAGCTGCCAGCTCCCTCATTCATGGTGCTCCCCATGTTTGTGTAGAGGATCTCTTACCCTGCCGCTTGCTGATGTATTCCCAATGTGCTTCTTTGCATTTAATAACCTTTTATCAGGAGCATAAGCTACAGCAAACTTCTTCACTATCTATCCCAAGATGCCCACAGGTAGGAACAACTTGTATCCTAAACTGCAACACCATTGACTTGACTTAGCATTTATTTAATAAAATTACTGACATTAACTTGTTAAAGGGGAAAAATGCGGAAGCCTAAATGCATAATTTCTCTCCCCCATCACCTCCACTTTGAAGTTCTCAAACTGCTTGATGGCACTGCTTCTTCCTTACTGCCCCTGCTGGGTTTTGCTGAGCCTGTGACGGAGCAGTAACACTTAGTGTACAATCATCCTTCAGTACCTCTAAAGCAGACTTTGTGGTTTATTTGGTTCAGTGCTGTTTCAGAGTAACTTTCTGTTTTTCCAACTCGGGGTGAATTTTGTTGCTTTTTCTCTTGCTTCATGGTGAGTGACTGAAAAATAGTTCTTTTTAGGTAATGCACTGTCTTACCATCATAACTGCATATTTTTTCCCAGCCCCTTCTCCAATGGAAAGTAGAACGCTGCTTTTATAACCCTTTCAAAATCAATTGATTCTGCTTAGATTGAACAGTACTATAAATTTGAATAAAAAGAACATCATTTTCAGATGGTGCTTTTGCGGTAAAAATCAGCCTGTATTTCCCCTGGTTCCTCCAGGTTATAAGATAAAATTCTAGTCAGTTATGTTTGTGCTAATAGTAGATTTTACTTGTATTGACAACATGCCCCGTTTTCTTGAAGCAATATAAAATGTCATGTTTTATTCTAGCCAGAAGGGCTGGGATTTCACCTAGGCTGTAAAATCACCTGACCTGTCTTGACTTACACATGCATTAATTGCACAGCCACCTCTCAGTCCATTAGGAATTCAGGATGTATACTTTGATCTGCATTTTATTGTGCTTTTATTCCTACATGGAGTCACTCCAGAGATATAATCAATATTCATTTTTTCTAAAAAATAAAATTATTTTCTGCTTAAAAGGATTGTGAAGACCATTAGCGTGCCATTAATAACTCTGAAACCATTGTTGTGTCCTCATGAGATGTGTTAACTTTAAAAAAAAAAACAAACCAGCCCTGAAACAACTTGGAGATTAAACTGCTGATATTGCCTTGTACAGTAGTTGTATTATAAAAATTTGCAATAATAGAAGATATAGAAAGAGATCTGGTGTTTATTTTCCTGAATTAGAATAAGCACATCCAACCTGAAGACATATAAAAATGAAAGTAAACAAAACATACAATAAAAAGGAGACCTCAGAAGAATGTATCCAGCTCATGTAAATAACTGTAAGTTAGCAGATTCACCCTGAAAGCCCTCTGATGAAGCAGAGCCCCAGCACTGAAACTTGGGGTTTAATTCCCAGCTTTGCCTTCCTCCTGTCGGAGAAGCGGCAGCTCAGTGCCTCGCCTCCCTTGATCCACCTTGAAGTTAACGCTTTACAAAACTAACGGGACCTGGCTACCCCGGAGCCCTGAGGGATCTGCCCTTAAGGGTGCTCCCTGCCCCACGCCCCAGCTGTAACTGAGGAGGTCCTGACCTGGACGGGCACGTCCACAGCCACCGAGTGCCTGCCATTGCCGCAGGAACACTGAGCATTGTGTCTCTGCCCACACTCGGGGATGTTAACAACCAGTAAACCCCAATGTTGTTCTTTCCAAACAAAGCAGTACCAGTTTTTCATTCAATGTCAAAGAGAGGTGCCCTGTGTTCATTATCCCCCTCCTTACCCTTCCCAATCCTGGTAGTGAGACCATCTAACTCCTTGAGAGCACAAAGCTTTTGAACATGGGATGGTTCCTCGATTCCGGGCTTGCCCGGAGGCCTCTGCTCTGCAGCCAGGAAAAACAACCCTTTGAATTTTGAATCAGCAGAACAGCATTTCTCAGTACACCATAGTAAGAAAAGTCCTGCCAAAGCTGCCGACCAAAGGTGTCCGCTAAGAAGAAATGTGCGTGGGGAGGATGAGATCTGGCTCACCCTGCTACGACTGCTGACAAAGTACTCTGGAGACACCTTGTTTTTTCCTTCTCCAGAGGAAGCGTGAGACCCCAAATGAACCTAGATGCCAAAGTTTCTGAAGCTGTGGTCAGGTGAGATGATGTCCCATGAAAGGCCGAGAAAGGGAGGAAGCTACACAGGCTGCAGGACTTCACGGCAGGTAAAGGAAGAAACTTCAAATGGCCTGTCTAGGCAGGACAGCATTCCCATGTGGGTTGTGCAGCTTCTCCCCCTTATTGAATCCTACCTGTAGATAAGAAAAAAGCTTCTGTCTACAGGACTGCTTGATAAGCACCTTCTTCCAGAACCAAATTCACAATAAACCAAAATCCTGCTATCTGCTATGGTGCTCATCAGTTCGCCTTCCCAGAGGCTGCAGACAGCAGGCCATCAGCTTTGCTGCTGTCTCTCCCATCCCTCTTTATTTCCAGAGCTCTCAGGAGATGAAAGCACAGCCTTGGCCTCAGGGACACATCCTCTGGAAGGGGCCCTCCTCCTTCCCGTTTCCATTCCTTCTCCTTCTCCTCCCACTGCCTTCAGCTGGGAGTTGATTTGCAGACAAATGTGTCAATGCTGGAATCATCTCCTCTTCACATTTTGTGGTCCTGGATTGACAGGGTTTGTGCTTACTAATGGTACATCACCTCGTTTTGCAGGGTCTGCAGCAGCTAGCGCTTTTACCTCTGTCATTACCACCTTAGGCTAGTTGCTAGCTAATCTAAGGCAGATGCATTAAACAACTTCTTTTCCCACAAAAAACACCTCTTACTTAACAGGGTTATATCTGAAGACTGTATGCATCTTTTGAAAAGAGTCAATATGGTAAGGAAAGGAAATCTGTTTGCAAAAGCGTCATATATCTCTATTATTAATCGAATGTGAACTGGGACTCCAACCAGGTCACTGCAAATCTTAATTCTTCTGATCAGAGGATGCTGTAAATGAGAGAGGGAAAGCACTTACAAATGGGCAAAGACTGGAAGCCACTGCACCAGGCTATGGCAAGCAATCTGTAGCTGGTTCCTAATGCTATTCTGCTACCAAGCAAGTTTTACATGAAAGATCTGACTATAAAAGTGTGTAACCGCCCCCACAACATTATGAGGGTTGTCAGTCATCCAAAAAGCTTGTAATAAAATAAAAACAACTAAAGGATCGTGAGACTGTAGGTCTGCCAGCTGAGTATCTTTTTCTGTTTATCTGGCTCTGTATTAATAACTTATGGATGTGACCAACTTAGCAGCAAGCTGCCAGCCTGTGTATTTCCACCTGCAGAAAGCAGGAGGTTTCATGCAAAGCCATTGTTTTTGGCAAAAGCAAGGAATGCTGAGTTATTTACATCATTTGGGGCAGTCTCAGGGTATGCGTCACCTCACAAAGTGGCTTTGTTTATCAGAAAGTGGAAAGTAAACTCTGGGGAACTGCTGGAATTGCACTTAATGTGGACTTAGATATAGGTACTTCTATATAGCACAGAAGAAGTAGTTTGGATGTTTTGCATTTCCTATGTATTGGTACCTTTGTATGTCATTAGAGTTATCATTAACCCCTTTTCTAAATCGAAATCGAAATGCAGCATGACCATTTTGCAGCTTTACATTGGCTATTTTTATCTGAATAATTAAAAAGATATGTATATGAAACTCAAGCTGCCCAGAGAGATCATTAATATTACAACACCACCAATCCTGGCAGCAGTCAGCGATTATTTCAGAAGGATCTTGGAGAGCCTGCCGGCAATGAAAAAGCCTTTTTTCACCCTCTCATAAACTCAGCCCTCACCACAAAACCCTACTAAATTATGTCTTCTGCAGACAAGGGCTCAGTAAGTTTGGGCTATTTCAGAGAAGGAAAGCATTTCTGTACCACCGGAGGATGCCCTGCCAGCGCATGAAGCGAGAGCCCTACCTGAGCAGGGCAGGGCTGGGGACACTTGGCTGGGGACAGCCAGTTAGCGTGCATGGGCACGGCGAGGCGCTTTCGCTTCAGGCAGAGCAACCCATAAAAACAACCCATACCAATTAATGGAGCTGTTAAAAGCTTTGTGCTGCCTGAACTCTGGCCACTTGGAAGAGAGAGGGCAGCGAGTAGGAGCCATGGGTGATAACCAGTGCGGGATACGAGTGGAAAATGGGTGGCCCTATTTCTTGAAGCCCCAGGGGAGATTTGGCAAGTGAAGCTCTGCTGTTCAAACCCAGTTAGCCGCAGTACAGGAAAGCAAAACTCAGGGCGATGCATTCAGCATAAGCTCTGATTTTTAAAACATTTAGTTCTCAGCCAAAATACAGACAGGACAGCTTCTGTGGTGGGACTCTGCAAAGACCCATTGCAACCGCTGCGCTCAGACTGCAGTTTTGACACCCACCGCCAGCTCTGTGGGCAGCCCGCCGTGCTAACCGCAGGCTTTTTTAAAGAGGCGCAAAGACATACAGAAAAAAAATAGATTAATGTCATGAGGAACAAGAGTTTTATACCAACATACAGAATATAGTAACACTAATGGGTTTATTAGTGCCTCCCTGCCCCCAAATCAAACTGCAGACTTCAGAAGAAAAATTTGACTTGCTATATAACAAAGTAGGCTTAGATTTATGTTCACTGGAAGAATCTACTTATTTTATTCTGTTATTCTCTCTTCCTTTAGGCAGCTGCACTAGAACAGATTACAGATAAAAGTGTACTTTAACGTATTAGATCTTGTTTTGCTCTGCACAATGTATCTGAGGGATGACTGTTCCAGACTGTGCCGTGCTCGGTGTGTGTTTCCAGCCAGACAGGCATGTGGGTCTATCACTGTCAACTCTTATTTTCCTCACTCCAAAAAATGAAAAGTGGTAATTTAGCAAAGATGTAGAGCTGGATTCCCACCCTCCCTGAGTGAGAGAGTGAGGTGGCTGTCAGTCCGGTGGGCATCACCTGTGAGCTTCTTTGAGGTGAAGGTGGGAAAACTGGAATGTATGCCAGGAACCAGCCCGAGACTGCAGCACCTGCAATGCACAGAAGCAGGAAGCAATACTCACCGCTGGACAAAGTGCTGCAGCTTGGGTTCCTGGGCACTGCTGCCATCTAATAAGCCTCTCTAATACAAGTCACTGGTCACAGGCAACAGTGCTGCCTTGCGAGGCTGTGCACCTTCCCTGGAGGAACGGACACTGCCTTCTTCCACACCCATGGAAAAGGTGGGCTGAGGACACACTCTTTGCTGTTTTGCCCGCAGGTAAGCTTGGCTACCAGACTGCCAGGCCAAATAGATTCAGTACCTGCTGGCAGGAGTCTTCGAAAGTGTGAGGAAGAGAGGCTGGCAGAGCACTGCTAGCTAGTCAAGTGTGTGGGACAGGTACGAGGGTACAGAACTTTTGTTTTATCCACGTTCTTTATTTGCTGGTGTTAAATTCTGGCTACCAAGATGTGACACTCTGACCTGCACCTTTTAAATGCTCAAGTCCAGTCAGTGCCATACAGGTCATAACCAACCTCTTAAAATCTGGTTTAGGAGCAGGACGGCAAGGCTGCTGGGGTGTCTGCGGGGATCCGTATCCAACATACCACGAGGCACATGTGCTTTGCTGCTGAGGCTTCCCGCACTGCGTCCTGGGAGGCATCGCTGTGTGCTGGACCCTTGCACCTCCGGGCAACGCTGCACCCAGAATGGGAGTAACAGAGCATAAGGTCCTTCTCCAAAAGGAGGGTGGCAGTCTCCTTGTCGAACAAATGTTAAACATCTGACTGGAGTACTGCTCTAATAATCCTGGGGCAACCGGTTTGCTTTACAGTCTCCCTTGCATCCGTACAGCATCTTAATGCCAGCAAAGGCACAAGCCAGACTACCAAAACGCAGCATCAACTTTCAGAGCATAAATTGCAGTAATGCTTCCTTCAAAACACCAGGTTTGCCTACCTTGTCTGGGGCAGCACTAGGAGGTGAATGACTTACTCCCTCCTTCCCTCTCTCCTCTCCCTCACAGGTCTTCCCCGCTTGTGCTGGCCACTGATTCAAAATGCAGGTTTTAGGATAGCTCATTTGCCTCTGAAAGTCAAGCAGTGGCAGCAGCTGGGATGTTGATGCCCAGGACCTTCCTTTCTCTGCCCTCACAGAAGCTTAGATCCCATCTGTAACTGGATCCCTCTTATCTGTAACACAGCAAGCAATTCCCTTGCAGTAGCAAAAGCTGAGACCAGTTACCAGGCTGGGACTGTCCAGATTTATTAGGTTGTCTGCCACTTGAAACAAATCTTCAGCCTGAGATTTGCAGGTGCTGTAGCAGAGAAAAAGTGCTTTTCTTTGTCTCTTCACTGCCCTGTCGTAAGAATTTAACAAAACCTCATGCTGCTGCTCTCACTTTCCACTCTTACTTCATTACCTGTGCATCATCTGTAGCGTGGAGTGGCCCAAAAGCTGTGACGAAGGTGCTCAGCCATCACCTTGCTAAGGATGAGGGCAAAGGAGCGCAGCAGGTTTTGGAGGGAGCAACCTGTTTGTGGAACAAGATTTACTGGGTCCCTGGGACCTCTCTGATCCCATTAATTCCTGAGAGCAGGGCGTCAGCACAGTATCAAACACATGCTATGTATGAAACATGGGGCTCTTGCGCTGTAGCCTGTGGTTACTGAATACCTGTAAACAGCAAGTTAAAAGCGAGGAATAAAACAAAATGCTGCAAGGAGCTACCACAGGAAAGGGTCAGAGCACAGCAGCCTTCCCAGTCAGTGCAGGCAGGAGGCAGAGACCGTTGCTCTCACTGATGTTGCGCACCACTGCAACTGGCCACCGCTGGCACCTGGAAAAGTCGGCATGCAGATCTGAACTCCACGGCTTCACTCAGAGCCCTCCTCTTCCTCATCTTCCTCTTTTGTCTAATCTGTCCCATACTGTGAGGTAAAGCGTCTACAAAGCCCTGGTCATAGACCCTGTCTATCCCTACCAGACACTGAAAGTTGCTCCGTTTGTGTGAAGAATCAGGTCATTTCTATTGCCCCTGATGGTGTAATAAAATACCTAACTTGTGGGAGCTTTTTGGAGCAGCTGTGTACGCTCCACGGCATTTAATGAAGGACTAAGTACTTGGACAGCGGTATTAATCGGAAAACAAAGGGCACTGTTAGTGTTTTAGGGCCAGTGTGATGTGCGGAGCTGTGGATATCTGTCAGAATATAACGTGAAGTCCTGCTCATGCCGTCATGGGGCGCCCACGGCTCCCGCTGCAGGGGGGAGGCTGCAGGCAAGGGAGCACTGGGACCCTCGGTGCCAGATAGATCTCGAGGGATGTGCTTTAGGGTCACATTGCTTCCCTTTCTCTGTACCTTCCTGCTTGTAAAGGTGTTCTCCTCAGTCACCTCATCGAGCACCAGAATAACAGAAAGAAAATTGCCGCCGATGTCAGGCGTTTAGAGAGGCGTGCGGTAACGTTCAGCTGCGGTCAGGCGCTGGGGCGTGATGGCGCGGCGCCTTTTGTCCCAACGAGGGGATGAGATACGAGGCCTCTGTTCCTCCCTAAAGGAACAGCGCGGTGATGCTCGGAGCAGCAGACCGCGGGTATTTTAACAGGACGGGCTTACCCGCAAAACCCCGGCCGTGAGGCGCGGTCCGCAGCACGGCTC
>WAAD01010044.1:0-44217 GCA_013389945.1 Fregata magnificens | reverse complement strand
GGGAGCGAAGGGCGCTCTCGCCGCGGGGCTGAGGCGGCGCTTACCTGAGGGGAGAGGGCGTTGAGGCCCGGTAGGTTGGTTTCTCTGCTTCACCCCGTTTTTGCCGTTTACTCCCCCCTCCCCTTTTTTTTTTCTTTCTATTCTTTTTTTAACCCTTTTTTCCCCCGCTTACCCTTAGCAGCGGTGCAGGAGGCGGCTCTGAAGAGGTGCCCTGCGCTCGCCTCCACAGGTGGCCCCGGGCGGCTGCGGGGGCTGGCAGCCCCCGTCCCGGCGCTGCACAGGGCCCTGCCTGCTCTCGGCCGTCTCTGGTGCAAGGTGAGCCCAGCCTGCTGCCTCCTGCCACGGCGGCCTGAGCGCTTCTCACTGGCTCTGGATCCAATGAATCAAAAACCTGCAGTATTCCATTAAGGGAGGATGCATGTGTTGCCTCGGCCAGGATTTCTCCTTTGTGTATTTAATGTACTGAGGTATCACGTGCTTGTTCGCTTTTGGGTTGTGTTTTTTTAACGCTATTTTGCTTTCAACAGGAAAGAGCAAGAGCTTGATTCGAAGGATGCTATCATACTGCATCAGTTTTCAAGGCCTAGCAATGGTGTTCCAAGTTTATCTCCGTTCTGCCTGAAAATGGAGACTTACTTGAGGATGGCTGATTTACCCTACCAGGTACATTGTGCAGTTTTCCTTTACATTGCAGCTCGCTATAATTTCATGAAATGCCAAATAGGCATCCCTTCTCCCCTCCCCCCCCATCTGTCTCACCCAGGGACATGTAAACATACACCTACAACTAGGTGGGTACACCGACACTTTTATGTCTCCAATTAAATTTGATGTATAACCTTTAAAGATATGACTTGAATAACATTGGTCTGGAACAGCTCTAGATTTAACTGGCAAAGCTAAATGAATCTTAGAAGCTAACTTGGCTGGAAATGCTGAAGCGGGAGAGTAGTCTGGAGTTTATATAACTCTAAATAACACCCCAAAACTAAAGCGTACTGTTACTTGGTCTTTGAATTTAACCATGCTAAAGAGATCAAGATTAGGCAGCTGCAGCTTCCTATTTTCCTGGAGGGTTTCCCTCTTGGAGCTCTCCTGGGAAGACGTGCTTGCCTTTTGCTTCACCTCCCATTGCCGGTGCTTCCCCTCCAGTGAAGGGAGACAGGATTGCTTTTAGAGGTCGTGAATACTGCTTCTTAATTGTGGCTGGGTGCATCCTGTGCCATCTTCCTGCAGGGGATTAAGCCCGAGCTACTCCAGTGAATGAAAGCTGGGAGAAGAGAAATTTGAATCTAGCAGTCTCGCCTGTTAGCATCAGGGTTCAGTTGTGACGCCGTGAGTCTGGTGTGTGCCTTGTTGCGGTGTCTCAGACTGTACAGCATGCAAGCTTTTTGAAACATGGGACAGGTTTCTCTTCAGTTTGTATAAAGCATTGAGTGCGTTTAAGGTGATACAATAGTGGTGATAAATATAACGAGGANCCCCCCCCACCCCACCCCCCAAGTGATGTAAAATTTGGCATCTTTTTTTGTCTCAAAGAGGCCGAGCTGTGGATAAGTTGCATGCTCACCCCACATGGGTTCAAGTCACTTTTTACGGCTGCGTACCAAGGTGTTAGGAAGAATGTTTTGTTCATGTCCAGTGTTTTACAGAGGAAAACCAACCATATTACACCTTTTGGATTTTTTTACACATTTGTGGTTGATATTCATTCAGCTTCATATGTGATTAAACTCCTTTACATGGGAAGTGAAAGAAAACCTAATTAGTACATTTTGCTTAAGTCTTTAAAAGCCTGAGTTTAATGTTCATTATCTTGAGATTTAATGGTAGTTGAATCAGATACTTCAGAGCATTAGAGGGAGATTTCCATCCCATGGGATGTATTTTCCTCATTTAGGTTTACAGAACCTGCAAGATGCTGAAGTTTGAACGTGTCGCTGGAGCAGGAGGACTTAGTGCACATTGCTTCTCCGCCCAGAGTAATTTGGGTAGAAATTGCATGTTTGAAGGGAACACTGTTTTGGTGAGGTCTGTTTTCTTTCTAATGGCAGTTGATGCGGTTCAGAGGTTTGCAATGGTCAAAGTTGCTCTGGTAGAGAGTAGTTAAAGAAAGCTGCAGTATAAAAGGTGGTTGTGACAGGATACGGTCGCTTCTAAAAGGTAACACTGCGCATTTGTGTGATTCAGGATGGAGTCGTTTAGATGGCTAATGTAGGTAGAAGTGAGTCACCCAGCTTTTTGGAGGGAGAGAGGGATTTCCAGAGGGTTATTCTCCCCTCTTTATTTTCTGTACTGAAGGTCAGCATTGCTTTTTGGTGTTGCATCTGCCTCTATCCCTACTCGCTAGCTGTGGGCACACGAAGCTGGTGTAGGTCAGCAGGACCACCAAAAGGAACAGCCTTACCTTCAGCAGCTCCCTCTTGTCCCTTCCTGCATGTGCTTTTCTGTGGCAGATCAGGCTGGGCCAGAGCTGGCCCAGCTGGAGCCATGAAGGTTTAGTTTATTTGGTTTTAACCTGGCTCGGTTCCCCACATGCTCCATGTGCCACGCTGCAGGAGCAGGAATGGGTCTTGGGGGTGCTGGGAACGCCAGGTTGCTGATTTTAGCTGTGCCGGCTTACACGGGCTTAAGGTATTTATGGGGTTACCGACCCTACGTAGGGTTTTAGAGGTAAGTTTGGTGGAGCTAAGCTTATGAGCTGAGGACACAGCTTTTTTTTCCCAGGAGAGGCAGATTTGTTTCTGTCCTTGTGTTAGGAGTATGGTGCTGTGTCTGGGTCCAACAGACAGAGGAAGGTACGGATGCTGTCCTGGGGTTAAGCAGTAGGGGAGCAGGAGGTAGCTGGAGGGGAGCCAGCAGGCGGCGTGGTTCTCAGCTGGAGATATGGAAGTTTCCTATAGTCGAACTGCCTGGAGACTTTTATTTTGTTCACTTGTGGCTGTGTTACCTGTAGGATGCTGTAGGTGACGGAGACATCCGATGGCCCTGCCCTGGTGGGCGTGTAGGGGGTAACGGCCGGACACAGGAGGAAACACCTTGCTTCCCTGCATGCTGGTGGGGGCCGTAATAGAGAAGCAATGGCGTGCCAGGGCTCGTCTCCAGAGACTTGCTGTGGTCACCACCTTCCCAGGGAGGGAATGCTTCAAAGGGAGGGTAGTGAAACGGGCATTGAAGAACAGGCAGTGGGGTGGTCAGACTGCTTTTGCTCTTTCGATTCCTTGTGTTTATTATAGTGCATCAGACTATTGAATAACATGCTGTGTGTTACACAACATGCTTTAATGGCATGTGAGAAGTGGAACTGGGTGACACATTCCTACCTTACTCTCATCTGAATTTCTCCCAACAGATGCGGTCTTGTAATGTGCTTATGTTTTCTTGAAGCTGCTTTTCTAGGTGTGAGTTCTCAGTCAAAAATAATTCGGGCAGCTCCACCCCGTCTGAGCTGTCATAGTACCTAGCTGTTTTTTCAAAATGTTTGATGCTTTTCTTGATAAAGCTTGCTTTGAAAGAGCCCATTCTGGGTGCTTGTGGAGATCTTTCGGGTGTTCCTTGATTCCCTCACGAATATGAAGAGCTGAGGGTTTATGTAATCTGATAAGTAATTAGCACAGCAGAAACGTGCTGTTTTCATGCCAGGTCTGTGAAGATGGTAGCCTTCTTGGGAGGAGACATGAGTAAAAGTAAAAGCATAAGCAGCAGTAATTGAAAGTGTGGAACCTAATTTCTTCTGGATAGTACTATAAAATTACCCCAGAAGTGCCCTATGCCATTCTGTTTATAAATTCCTCTATAAGTGAGGTTCTGGGGAGCTCTTGTTATTGTTGCTTTGCAGGCTGCAGTTCAGTTAAATGTTCTATGAGGTATGAGGGAATATTTTGTTTGGTTGTTTTTGGTTTTTTAATGATAATGCTGTAGTTTTCCCTGCTTTGCAGCTGGAACAATTTTAAAGTGGAAAATTAATAAATATTTGATGGCAGTTAGTAGCAGCCATAAGGATACTGAGGTTTCAAGCCTAAAAATACCCATTTGAGAACAGTGGATACAAAAACAGCGCAACAGATTTGTCAAGAGACTAAGGTTTTCTCAGGTCATTGAAAGATGTTTCCTATTTTGTTTGATTAACTGTATGTAATGAAACATGAAAATCCTGAGAAGGCTTTTTTAAGTTTAGGTAAACCAACTTTTCTACAAGAACTTTAGCTCTCATTTTTCATTTTGAGAGCCTAATATTAATGCAGTACTAACAAATTTTTACACAATGTATTTATATATATAATATATATGTGCTTGAAGAAATGTGCAGTTGACTAATAAGAACCTGCTTTTTTTTCCTGGGTTGCAAATGATATGGACTACAGTAATTGCAATATGTGATAAACACATCTTCAAGTCTAGTAGCTTCTGCAAAACATCAATGTTTGTGCACAAGAAGGGAAATCTCATACTGAAAGGGCTTAACAAAGATTAAGCCAGCAATGCTCAGTGCCATGCAGACACATCATGGAGTTCTGGAAAAAGCTTATGATTCTGTAGTAAATTCATAATGAAAAATTATGGAAACCTATTAGTCAGTCCAAGTGCTGAAAGAGCCTTTTTGGTGAAGGAAAGGTCTGGAAGGATGGGGCAATGCTCTCCTTTCAGTTTCAGGTGTTCAGCAGTTTTAGAATTTCTCCCATGGACCAGAGTAATAACCCCCATGTCACCCACACATGCAAGTGGGGTGGATTCAGTTGCTTTATTCACCCACGCAGGGATGCAGTACCTAAGACATTACGTAATCCGGTGTCCCTACTGTGCTATTTGTTTGGGCAGAAATCCCAGAAAAGGCTACAGCCAGAAGGCATTGTTTTCCCAGCAGCGTTACCTATTTCGTTTGTTTTCATCCACAAGGGAAGAGCCTCCGAGAATGGCCGTGCATTCGTAGTGCATTGCACATCTGCGTTTTGAGGGGTAGCCAGGAGGTTGTGCTCTCAGACTGGGCTGGAGGCGCATTGTGGTGTATGCTCCTTTCTGCGAGAGGACCTTAATCCATCTTTAGTGGATTCAAGAAGGGTAAATACTTGAGACCCAAACAGGTCAGTCCAGAACTGCTAACCCTAAACCTCCAGCAATTAGGAGCTAGATCCTGAAGTGCTTAGAGTGACTGCCAGAGACTGAGTGCACAGCCTTTATTGTGAGCCTTTTTGGTTCAGCTTTCTGAGCTAGGATTTTTCATTCATTAAATAACAGGACACGAGGATGGGAATCACAAGAAAGAAGAAAGTTCTGCCTTGTGTCTCTGCCTTCAGAAGTAAGAGAGAATTGAAGTCAAATGTCCGATTTGACTTGTGTTTGTCAGATGAGACATAAATTCTCTAATCTCTGTGTTTCACCTTCTCCAACTGTAAAATGGGGAAAATACGTTGCTACTTCTGCGTGAGTGCTATGCTGAGCAGATATACCAGTGTTCAGTGATGCGCTGGTGCTGGGCTCTGGGAGGCCCAATTGTAACAAGCGTGTCTGTAAATGTATGAGATTTCTAAGTTATGAAGTTGCAGAACCATATGTAAAGGCAGATTTCCCTTCTGCCCAGTGAAGGAATGATATGCCTTTCATTATACACTTGTGACTGTGTGTGTTTTATGCTTGGAGGTAATGCAGCTATCTGAGATACGTAGTGAATTAATCTTCATAAAGAACTTTTAACGTGAAAAGTGCTGCTCTGTGCAAGAGCCAAATTTAGGTGTCAGTCCTGTGATTAAAAACTTGTTTAGAATAACGAACCCAGCCTTCTGGGAGATCTCAGCATCTCCAACCCCTTAAATAACCTGGGTACTTAAATGATACCGCATCACATGGCATCCAACATAAAAGGGTATAACACCTTGCAGGACCTGGAAAGAATTTTATCTGAGTTGTCATATAGGGTAAAGCTGTTGCTCTGACTGAACAGCTACCACTAGTCTAGAGTATTAATTAAAAAAAAAAAAAAGTTTGTTGGATAATGTTGCCTTCAAAAGCAGAAGAATACTTTAAAAGGTTTATTCTTATTCAAACAGAACCTGAAGGGCCTTTTTTGTCTGTATGTTTGTTTGTTTACTTGCTTTTTTTTTCTTAGAACTATTTTGATGGAAAACTTTCCCCTCAAGGGAAAATGCCTTGGATTGAATACAATCACAAGAAAGTATCTGGCACTGAGTTCATTATTGACTTTTTGGAAGAGAAACTTGGAGTGAATTTAAATAAACACCTCGGTCCGCATGAAAGAGCTGTTTCCAGAGCTGTGACAAAAATGGTGGAGGAGCACTTCTACTGGTAAGCTTGCATGGGAAAGCTGGCTGCGTTCTTGTGCTGTCAGATCTGCCTCTGCCCTCGCGCCTGGACGTGAATGCTTATTTTCTCTTTCAGAAAGCTTGAGTACCCAGTTATTAATTCCACAACTCTCTTCAGCCTAGAAAACTGCTGCTTCTTTCTGCATACGCTACTATGAGCCAGGGGTAATTCCCCTGAAAAGTCGTCATGCTGTGTAAGCAAGGTAAGGAGTCAGGCCCCTTGCCTGCAGCTTTGCAGAAGGGAGCAGCAGTGGGCTGTTCCTCTGGCCTGTTTCATGTGACCTCCATGTAGAAACAGCCTTGTTAATAAAGAGCAAAAAATCAAGATGGCTGAATACATTTGTCGTTTGTGGGGCACAGGGGAACAAATCCAGCGTTCGTAGTGAATCCGGAATATTGTGTTCTTACAGTTATTGATTTTAATTATCTGTGTGTGCGATTACAATATGGATTATTGCTTTTCCTGTAACACAGGATACTCCTGTTAATATGTATTGTTGACAACATTGCCAGTTGATATGATACAGTATTAGTCACAGTATCCTGAGAAGCTGAAGTATGTATATGAATGGAAAACGTAAATATAACCTTGCTGGTGCCTTATGCATTTTACTGACACCTTTGAAAATAATACCTGTGATTCCCCCCTCCCCTCCCCCCACTTTACATTTCAGTCCTTTTTAAGTGCCCTTTCCAGTCTGCATTTGTAGAAGTAGTAGGTGGACATGGCATCTTGGATGCTGCATTGGCTGCTTCAGCAGGCACAAGGCTTTTTCCTAAGTTTGCTTTCTAGCATGCGTTTAAGTCCTGCCTGTGCTAAGTCTTGCATTCAATGCTGCACTTTTTTTCTTCGAAACAATGTGTGATTTAAATTGAATGCACTTGCCTGCTTTTTCTTTCACCTTGTGATCAAAGATGAGCAGCAACATGTGTACATGTAGTTCTTCAAATAATTTTTAGTGTTTCCTGGGAGCAATTTTAGCGTTCAGTAGGCAAATTTAAATGATATGGTTTAGAAATATAATCCCTGCCTTCCAAGAAGTGTGACCTTCACCAGTTATACCCATCTGCAGTGCCATAGCCTCAAAAATCTGACTCAAGTAGCCTGCAAATGTAACTTTTTTTTGTTCATTTTTTCCCCCCTCAATTATTATAGCTGCCAAAGGGAAGATGAGGCCTTTTAATCCCCTAATGCTCCATCTCCTTGCCTTAGTGTTGGTTGTTTTGCAGTCCATAGACTTAACTGCTTTAAATGTAACATTACTAATGACAAACTTATACCGCTGTTGTGTCTCAATTACAAATGGCTCTTTCCTCTGTGAAGCTGTTGTCTGTCCATCCAGGCTCCCTCTGAGCTGACTTGACACTGCTGGGCATGACACAGGGGAGCATAGGGGACAGGTAGTGCAAATTCAGGTCCTGACCCAGGGAGGTGGCATTGAAATGGGTGGACAAAGTTAGACCAAGTAAGAATAGAGATGTGCATGCCTGGCTGTATATCCCTGTTGCTTTTCCTGTTTAGTCACACAGCTGAGTTTCCCTAAGGCATGTGTTTTTGCTGCACTGTAGTAAAGCATCCAACTGTAAGTCTCCTTGTATGTCCCTGCTGTGTGGCTGTACCAGAGGCTTGCTATGTTGTTGAGATTACACCATGCCAATTCTCTGTACTAGGCAAAGCCTCAGCTATGAGGCATTACAGTTGTACCACTGTAATTCCTGGATAACAACTTTGACCATCCTGTAGTTATACTAAAATAAAAATCAGGCTTTAGCTGTGTAGGACTGCCTTTCTTCCTGACAGCATTGCATCTGTGGTTGTGGGATCTCTTCACATTGGTCCTTGAACCTGCCCAGTTCCCACCAGAAGCTTAGGGTTTGTTCATGGTATTCTCAAGTCCCATGGTGAGGAATTTGTAACAGTGATTGCCTTTCCACAGAATAAGGTTTATAAAATCAGGCCTCCAAAGCAGTGATGCAAAATGTGATTCATACTGTTGCGTTGCCAGCAGCATGCAAAGTAGCTTCATCATAAATAAGTAATACTGTAGTACATTTATCGAACAAAGAAGCAAACGACATCCTGTGGTGTGCTGTCTCTGGATGGAGCTAATCCTGGTGGGTGCTCAGCATCTCCTCCTGAATTGTTTTACTTTTACCAAGGTAATTGCTCATCTTCCCCAATTAGTGCCTCTTATGGGTGGAAATTGCTGCTCTAGCTGGAGTTGAGAGCAATGCAGGGCTGTTGTGAACCTCAGCCTCTAGACACCCTGCCTCCACCCCAGGCTGCAGTGCCTGGCAGAGGTCAGGCAGAAAGACAGCAAGTGAGTGAGCCTACCTATATTAGTGCTGGGATTAGAGCATATCTCCAAGATGCACAAGACTGATTTGGAGCTGGCACTGGAGCTCCTGTCCCTGGAGAATGCCATAACTATTAGGCTTTTCTGTGTTTAAATAGGCAAAAGAAAAAAGTCTGCTAACCTGAATGGGTGTTGGGCCAAGTCAGCAGGGAAGAGATGGGAGCGAACCGATTTTGTGGCTTTTGCCCCAGGTCCTGGATCTGGTGCAGACCTCTGTCATCTGCTGAAGGCTTGCCCTGGGTCACCTCCACTGCCTGCAGTGACCCACGGGCCCTCAGAAACCAGCAGGGCACCCACAGCCATCTTCAGGTTGCATTGAGTTTTTGGTGTACCTGCAGCACGTTGGTGGGATCAGACCTCTGTGTAAGACAGGCTGGAGGATGTCAGATTCTCATGTCCTTCTGGGGCTGGCACGCTGGGTTCGGTGGCACTGCTGGCATTCAAACCAGGCAGCTGCTTCTGCCTGGAGGGCTAGCAGTTGCTGCAAGGTGCTTTCTGGCACTTTAGTCTCAGGAGAGGGATCTCAGGTTGGTGACACTAATGTGCTTAGTGAGAACCTAAAGCCTTGAATATACAGCTTAACCAAATTAACCAGTTAGATTGCTTTAGCTGTATTGTCAAAGGCAACATTAGTGATTTATAAGTGTGTGCATGTGTATATGTACACACGCATACATATTTAACTCGTTTCTTGCTTTGTCTTTCAAGAAGACCATGTAAACATCACATGTGATGAGTGCTTTGAAGTGCAGGAAAAGCGTGGTATGAGAATACAAATGAATCTGACTTTGGTTGGTATTCAGACTTGCCATTTATTAAACAAAAAATATGTTTGTAATATAAATATGTTTAAAAACATCAAGCCAATTATAAGAGTGACGTCTCTCGTGCTGTTAAAAATGATGAGGCTTGAATGCCACTGGCAGCTTAAAAGCCAGTTGCTCTGGGATGGCGCAGAGCAGGTAGGATTTCTACAGCTGATTGTGAAATGAATTAGTTATAATCCTTTTGTATATCAAGAAATTCCACTCTGCACAGGTTCAGATAAGAAAAATAAGCCCCAGTTCACATCCTTGTGAACACCTCTCCCTTGCCTTGATGTTCAGACAGTTCGGGGATAATCAGGCAAGCCACTGTTGATGAGTCACTTTCTCCATCTCCTCTCCTGATTTATGTATTGAGGCCAAAGCCACTGTTACATTTAGACTTCAGATTTGCTTCACCCCTGCAGCATTGCTCTTTAACACGTTATTGTTTTATTTATACTCTAAGATTTGTACAGATGTGCTGGCAGAAATGGGAATGTTAATGTTTCCCAAAATGCTCAATTCAGGCCAGTATTTAAAATAATTATGTCATCCTATAAATACTAACTGTAGCTTAAAATGTATAGTTATGCTGAAGTAGTTTTTGTAGACTACCCAATTTCTGGCATTTTCTAACCTTTTGTAATGGTGATAATACTCTAGTAATGTAGTCTGAGCAGAGGGAAGATGGGTGGAGTTAAATGCAGAGGAGCATGTTTTGATAGGAAGCACAGATTAATGAACCTTGGAATAGAATTATTTTAACAAAGTGCTTGTAAAGCCAGTTTTAAAAGTGCTTTTAACTGTCTCTGAATCTGAGCCTGCTTTTTTCTTTGCTTTTGCATGCTCAGAGGCATGTGGTTGTCTATTTAGCTGCCTTCATTGCCCATGTAAATTTGAGATCTGGGACCTGTGACAACTTTCCTCATTCAAAGTGACAAGCAGATGTCTAAGATAGTGCTTGACAGTTCAGCCTAAGCAGGATTACCTAAATCCTGTGCAGTTCTGTTCTTCCTGCATTGCTGTCCTAATCGTTAAACAGTTCATCTGATCTCTGCGTCTTCCAGACCCAAAGACCTTCTGCCCAGAGCAAGCGAGCGCTAGGGAAATGTATTTTTACTTTGAAGTATAGGCTAATTAGCTGTGTGGGAAACCTTGTTCATCCTGTCTCATGAAATGAAAGCCATCCTGGACATGGTTGATCATTCTTGGTGCGGTGCAGCTCACTGGTGTGGTTGGAGTGAACAATAGTGATGGCAAGTCCATAGGACCGAGTTTTGTGCAACTGGGGTGATTTGTAAAAAATGCTGCAGCAGAGTCTCCTCTCTTCTTTTTCTGTTTCGTTTTGGCTTCTTTTTCTTGTCCCTCTCCGTGGCCTGGCCTGTTGTCCTAAAGCAACTAAGTTGTGTTGCAGAGTTGCTGGGTGAAGCTGGTCAGGTCCATGCTGGGGAAGGAGAGTCTTTGCAGCGAGACACACAGCAGTGCTCTCAGAGAGCAGGTTTTTCTTAGCTTATTCAAGTAACAAATAATAACTTACAGATATAGATAGTATTTGTAATTATTTCCAGTGTTTGCATCAAGACCAGAGTTTTTCTTCCCATTCAGAACTGGACCTGCCCAAGGGTCCGTTCCCGGGCCTGTGAAACACGACTACTGAAACGTTCTGCTCTATGGAGAGCCCTTATGCTTTCAGCCCAGTCTTCTTTCCATCCTTCTTAAATCCTGTTTTACCTTTGTTCCTGGAGCAAGGAAGTCTCGCGCCACATCTTCTAGCCAAAGTTAATACTTCTGGAGTTTCAGTAGCTGTTTACTCCTGTGCTTGCTGGCTTCATGTTCCCCCCTTTTGTGCTGGTGCCTCTCGCTAAATCTGGCTTTGTTTCAAACTCCGCTGTGCTGAAACCAGCCCAATGACTTGAGTTGATCCATCCGTTTTGAAAAACAAGGATTGTGCAGAACACCCCCGTTCGAAGAGTGGTACTGAAGCGTGTGAAACATCAGCGGGATGCTTTTGTCATATTAATATGGTGTAAGAGGTTGTGGAGAAACCTGTTGAGGATAAAAGCCATCAGAAACATAGCAGGTGCATTTCGTTCTTCACTGTTCGTGCATTTGCAGCAAAACCTGCATATGCCTCACTGTTGTTGACTTTAATGAAATCAATTTGAGCAGAAGGCATTGTCGTGCAGTGGACAATTTTTAATAGAATTAAAATGCTTTTCACCTGCCTTGTTGGGAGCATTCTAAATTTGAGCTGTAAGTGGATTGGTTTTTTTTGGCTGTTATGCCAAATATTCTCCTTTTACCTCACGTTATTAGTAATTCAAGTAAAGAATCTGTGGAAGCTTAAAGATTCGAACTTTTTCATGGTGTAAACATAGTTGCTCCCTGATGGAACTGCTGAATTCAACTTCTGTTCATGGCATACAGGAGTTTGATAAGATGTACATTTAAAAAAACCAAAAAAATTCCCAGGAGTTCTCCAGGAGATACTGCTTTGGTTTTTTCTTCTTTCTTGAATTAGGTGATCCGTATCAGCGCTGAGGAAATTTTGTGCAACTACAAATATGTACAATGCTAAAACTGAAGTCATATTCCAAACTAAAAAAATTGAGCTCTGATCATACTGGAAGTGGAAACATTTGATTATTAAGTTAATATTTAATATAATTGCATACGTGAACTTGCAACTTTTGATATTTTGACTTTTTGATCTAGCTTCACTAGTTTATGATGTCTCCATGAGCCTGTTTTCATATGATCTCAAGTATGTAAACCTACTTTTAGGTTTTTCAGTTTGGAAATTGCTGCAAACAGAATGGAATATGGGTATCAACTCCCAGTGTTTCTGAGACCCTGTTGACTTCATATGTTGGTCAGGTCTACTTTGAGGTGTCTTTAGCCCTTTTTCCAACATCCCATGTTGGTGACAAAAGTTGTATGGTCTTTTTGGTTTCTTTGTAATGTCAGAAGATGCTAGATATTAAAAAAGTTAATGTTTCTTTTTTCATAAGTTTCTTGAGTAGTGACAGCAACAAATCAATGTTTTGTTTGCCTACAGTATTAGTAAAGAACAAAAAGTCATGTAGGAAACAAAAATTTCAGCTGGTAAGACAAATTTTTGTAAAAAGACCTTTAAAAATAATATTTTTGCTGTTCAATAAAGCTGAAATACAGCCCAAAGTACAACAGAGTCCTTTAGAAATGTTTCTCATAAAATCAATGTTTTGAAGAGAGGAAAAAATACAGGAGAAAACTAACCCAATAACCACCAGCCCTTCATTTTTTAAATTTTGTTTTTAAAAGATTGTGTCATTATTAGTTTCTGAGGAGAGCAGAGATCTTCTGAAAAATGAGTGCTACAGTATTTATGTTGGGGCAAAGTTACTGCTTGGCTAAGTTTCAGCAATATAGAAAGCAAGGAGAACAGGTAGGTGGGAAAGATTGATTTCTTTGTGGGCTGTTCTGTTGTTGTTGTTTTCCCCAGGTCTGTGCAGTCAGTCATCTTTAGCTAATAAATCCTTCTGGCACTGCATTTTGTTCTGCGAGTTTAGCAGAATTCTGCAGCTTTTGTTTTATATTTCATGTGAATTTCATTTTCTCTTGAAGTGAGTAATGATTTACTGAGAATAAGCACTGGATAGTCGGCATAAGTATTGCAAAGTCAGTTTTCTCTGTGGTCACTCTGAGTTGCATCAGGGTCTACTCTTTACTGGAAACTACCTCTCCGTCAGGGCAGTGAGCACTCAGTGTTAAGAAAGCTCGCTGCCCAACCTTTGTGCGAGCCTCTGCAGGGTGGTGATGGGCTGTTTGGGTATTGCACTGCTATAACTTATTTTTGCATCCTTCTAGGACTTTAGCTTATTGCCAATGGGTGGAAAATCTTCATGAGACGCAAAAGATGGTTTCACTTTTTGGCCCCTTCAGTGACTTGCTGAAGTGGATCCTCTGCCATCTGACCAAAGGGATCGTGAAGCGGGAAATGTACGGCCATGGCATTGGCCGCTTCTCAGAGGAGGAGATGTACACGCTGATGGAGAAGGACATGCGGACTCTAGCAGGCCTCCTGGGTAATGTACAGCAGGTTACACGCGTTCTGTTCGTTCGCAGCCCGCTGTCCACAGGTTGGACTCAACTGCGAGTACTTCCTGGCACCTTGATCACGTACACAAATAATCTCATTTTGTCGGTAGGTAGAGTCTGCACTGCTGCTGTCATTCAGTGCCATCCTCACTCTGGCAGGGACATTGTTTCGTTCCCTGCTGTTTGCTACCAAATTGTGTCTCTAGAGGGGTAAGCGGCTTTCTTCTCTGAGCACCTGGGTATGGGTATCTAGAGGAGCAGAATGTGGCCTGCGATTTTGGAAGAGTGTTTTGCTACGTGAATTTACGAAAACATATTGTTTAGTTCCGCAAATGAAACCTCTTATTTATATTTTGGGGAGGGTCTCATTTTTTCTTCATGGGACTCAGAACGTCCCATATATATTATATAACGTTTGATAGATCGTTTTGAGGCTGTCATTTGAAAACCCTTTGCAGATGTTATTTTGATGAGCTGGACTTTGTTGTATTTGGTTGGTGTTAGCAGCTTTATTCAAAGCTGCTAGTAGGAGATGGGTCTGTTGTTAAAATAGGTGGGTTTAGTCTTCTTGGTTGTCATGGGTGGATCCCACAGGGTTAGTCTTAAGGTTGACCTCACTTAGCTAGAACCACATGAGCCTCATTTCTGTTGTGTAGCTCAGGCTGAAATCTGCATCGCAGCTGTCTACACTGTGCTTCTCACCGTGCAGTCTGCTGAGAGCTAACCATATTGTGCTTCTGTGTAAAATTTGCATTTTGAGGAATTGGTTTGGGGCAGGTTGTTGCTTCCCTGGGACTTGTGTCTCTCTCGCGCAGGGAACCAAGAGAGATGGTACCTGTGTGTCTGCTTTGTTCCCTGTTATGATCTCTTTAAAGAGGTGGCTGAGTGGAGGGCAGGAGGGATGCCTCCCTGCCCTGTGCTCCAGAGGAAGGACATATTACGCATGCTCCACATAGGTAAGTGTGGAGTGGATGGAGGGAGCAAGGTGAGGAGAGGCCAGCAGAAGGCAGAAACTGAGTCTTGCTGAGAAAGGGAAGGAAGAGAGATGCTTCTGGACTTCCAAGGTGTTTTGGAAAGGAAGATATTTGCAGAGGACCTAGATGGGGCTGTGTAGAGTTTTCTGTAACTTTGTTTTCTGAAACAAACCTGCCAAGTTGCTGGATTGGGAGCAAGGTGGAAAAAAATGATGCATGGGCACAATGGGCAAGGGGGAGATTTGTTGACAGGTCCTCTTCTGTCAATGCTTTCTCATGCTGCATTTTGTTTGTTAACAAAAAAGTTACCTATTCTAGTGCCTCTTCAAAGAAGACCTGGATTTGGAGCTTAAGAGGTCCCTTTTCTTTCTGAGGGAGGGAGCACCTCATTTTAGAAGAAGAGGTCTGGGCACATCTGCTGCAGAGCTGTGGCCAGCTCAAGGTGCCCTCAACTGTGGGACTACTGTTGCCGTAGCTTTGAGGTTGGCACCGCGTGGCTCCATGTATGTCGCAGAGAGGAATGGGGTTGGGATGGGAGCTGGAGCAAGTTCAACCTATGACTTGGGAGCTCAACAGAGCCCCCTGGTTCTGGCTAGACAACGCTGGCAGGCTGAACAGAGCAGCAATGAGTGTGCCTATGCTAAAGTCATCCCTGTCTGCCAAGAGCAGATGTAGCCTTCAAGAGGAAACTGAAACATGTTCCTGAGTACCTGTAAAAGTCTCTTGGTTTGCTTATTTGAAGTCTTGCATCTTTCTGTCTCTGGAGTCTATACCGACACTCTAATTTGTAAAGTTTCGAGTTCAAAGGGATCATTAAACCATCTAGACAGATAACTCTGAATCAGACTGCTTGGTTGCTGTCTTGACGCCTGTGTCTGTTTTCTGGCTGAAATGTATCTCTCTAAAAGGTATCCAGTTTTAATTATGAGATTTCAACAGGTGGAGGTGCTACCACTTTCATTAGTAATTGGTGGCAGATGTTAATCACCATCAAAATCTGTTCAAAATCTGACCTGTTTCAAATCTGAGTTTGTCCGATTCCAGCCTGCAGGCAGATGCTCCTCCTAGTTCTTCCTCCCTCCCTGGGTGGCCTGGGTCATCTCCTTGTGAAGTTAAATGCTATAATCCAACAGCCTCTTACTTTTGTTTTTGGTGGGAAAAATCACTGGAAATCCTCAAGGGTAAGGTATTTTCTTCACTATATCAATTTTTTAAATTGTATGATACATATGTCATCAGCAGAGGTTTTATTTTTACTTCCACATTATTGATGACGATGTTGTGCCTCATGTACTTCAAAAAGCCTTGATGGGTATCTGCTGTATTACTGTTTTTTTACTACATTACCAGCTGAATATTGTACATTTTTTTTCATCTTCCCCTCTGAAACAGACGTCAGATTAGTCAGTGCAGTTATGTGAATCATTATATTTGCCCTTTTGATTATTGGTGTGTTCGTCTACCTTTCTACAATTGCCTTGATTTTTCATTAACACCAGCACGCTCAGGTTTTCTCCAGCCAGCTGTTTATGGTTGGGTCTAGTAACTGTGGCCTCCAGGTAGTATCCTGGGATGGGGACCGGAGGTGGGATGAGGACTTCCAGCCTGACTTGGAGACTCTCCTGTTTCACAGGGGGAAGGAGAAGGCAGTCAGTCAGCCTATCGCCTGCACAAAAATCTTTCTGAGATTCTCCTCCACATATATGTGCCCATGTATTTTCCCAGAAGAGGAAGCAGTTGGGATTTTGGCTGTTAATTAGAGGGCAATCTTAAGAGCTTAAAAAGGATGCCTGTCATGCAGAATAGCTGCACATACCAAACTGTAGCTGTCAGTCATCAGGCATATCAGATTAATTTAATGCTCCCCATTTATTAACAGAGACCATTCACATGGGAACAAGAATAACTTTTAAATTCCAAGAGCTGCTTCCAGAGAATGATAACTTGGCAGCTGCCAGGTCTTGTGACACTCATTTTGACATTCCCAGTCACATCTTGGGTGCTTTTTTTTTTCTCTTTCATTTCTGAGAATCATTTTTCCTTCTCCCATGTACCTGTTTGCCTAAGAGAATCCTCCAGATCTCTTATAAACGTGGAAATTGGAACTAATCCTTCTGTGATGGATCAGCCTGCCCTGTTGGTATCATCTTGTTCTCTGTCCTGCAGTCTTTAAACCACAAATGTAATTTCCTTGTGTCTTAGTAGTTTCCTACTGCCTGGTAGTAGTGTAAGGAAGTGGGGGAAACTGGGCATATGAACTAGCAATATATAAAAATATACATTTTGGTAATTATTTAAAAGATGCAAGTGAGTGAGCAGTGCCCATAAATCTGTTGGTGCCCTCTCAGATGTCTGCCTGCCATAGGCTTTTGGGTAAATGGGGATTTTGAGCAGGGAGTTGCAGGGCAGCAGCTGCCTGAACTGGCTTTTGAAAAGCATTTGATGTTTTGTGGAGGGCAGAGGTGCTCAGGGCTGAAACACAGAGGTGGGACTAACCTGAACATGAGCCTCTAATGCTAGTTGAAATGCCCTGCAGCAGCCTGCGTGGGCTGTATGTGCCGCTGTGGAAGGGTGCACGTCTCCTGCTGGCCCTGTATCTTGTAGATCTGTCTCTTGCTGGGGTTTCTTGACCCAGTGCTGAAGTAGCTGCTTTTAACCCTCTGGTGCATGCATTGATAAATAGCGGAGTTGTGTGCTGTCAGATCGCCAGGCAGTACAAATTTGATCCAAGTCCAGTGTAAGCAGGTGATTGCGTTTCTGTTGGATTAGCCAGGGGATGCAGCGAGGTGTTTGAGATGATTAGCACTATGGCAGCCTCGATGTGACAGGCGCTGTGTAATCTGGCATAAAACTAGACACTGAGAGATGGTATCTGGTCTGTCAGAAAGTCTTCTGGAAAAATGTTGCACTGGAAGTTTTGGGAACAGATTGGAACTGGTAGAAGGAAATGTGCATGGAGGCTGTGTTATGCAGTACAGGGTGACCCAAAACCAGATTTACAGTTTTATGGAACCACAGCTCTATTTCCTCCTCTTCCCCTTTGTTTCCACACACCTGAAGGTGCAGGTGTTGTGCCTGGGGAGCCACTCTACTTGCAAAAGAGTGGGATGGTTCAGCCCTCACTCACTGCCTGCCTTAGTTGTAGCAAGATGGAAACAGCAGTATTACTTTCCAGCACAACTTCGTTACGGATTGAGTCTCAGACCTGGTTGTATGGTGCTAAATTCCTAGTGTTGGCATATAACTGTGATTTGGGGACCAATTTTTGAGCTGTGTTTGAGATCGAGGAATGCTAGGCATCGCATAAATACTGAAAAGACACAACATTTACCCTGTACATAGTTTTCAAACAGTAGATTGATGCAGCCCTGAAAGAGCTGGGGAGAGTTAATTCCATGTTAAAATTACATCTGACAGGCTAGAGGAGGTTATTGTTACTGGTTATTCCTGAGCACTGCTTTGCTACGCTATAGTACAGGGGGATGACAGCATTCGTTGTACCGTACTCTGGAATTTGATGCATTTTACTGCTGGACAGTTTTTCTAAACTCGCTCAATAACCCTAACATTTAATAACCTGCTGAATTACGGGCAGTTTATATTGGGCAGGGGAAGAATGTCCTGGGGAGATGGGATAACTGGATTTGGAGAATTCAATTATGTACTACATTTCACAGAGTTTATAACACTTTGGGCTAAGGCAGGAACAGTGCAACCATCTAACCCGACCTCTCCAATACCGCATGTTTCACCTGTGTGCCCTATGTGCGGTCTTTGCTCCAGGTCTTGGGCCTGTGATGAGGAAACAAGTTTATACTGGATGTTTCTTTGCAAACAGTGGCTTTGAAATGTGATTTTCTTCCCTATCTTAGGTAGTTATCCATGTGTTTGTGCTGTGGTGGCCACTTAGGACCATCATGGCATTGGGGTGCCCAGAGAGGTAAGCAGAATAGCAGTGTGGAACAGAGATGTCCCTCCTCTGACCCAGGCCAGTCCCAAGCAGCGGCTGTTTCACTTGCCTGTCTGCATGCCTGATGTGCCTCTGTTTGGTCCCTGCCAGGTAGAAAGCAGTGTTTGGGGGTGGGGGCGTGCTGCACCGCTGGTGTGTGAGGGGAGCTGTTCACTCCTGCTTATGGCTGTGTCCTCCTCCTGGAGATGCAGGTGATTTCTGAGCAGTTGCTGCCAGTCTGACTGGTGCGTTGGTTTTAGCCTGAACAAATGGTGGGAGAGGAAAGCTTTGGGTATGACTTTCTTTTTTCATGTGATCGGATGAGTAACCTGAAACTGGATCTGCACGCATGAGAGATACAGGGTGACCAGCTTCTTTCAGCAGGTGCATTCATGATTTCAAACCATGGTTGAAAGATTCTGGGTTTGCACCAAAGGAGAAAATTGTGCTTTCAGGCACCTGCTGGCTGCAGAGAAGATTTTAAATGCAGCAGAACTAGTGCAGCGTGTATGTGCTGCCAGCTGTGACAAGCGGAGGAGGTTACTTGGCCAGTGGTGGCTCTGTAATTGGCCTAGTTACGGAAGTGGTGAGCACAGGGGAAGCTGCAGTAATGGATTTCACCTGTTTTTGAACCATATTTGACATTGAGTCCCTGTCTTTGAACCAGTGAACCTTTTCAGCTAAATGATTTCAGTTAAAGCTAAAGATGTAACCAGGGGTTTTTTTTTTTTTTTTTTTTTAATTGGGGAGAAGTGACATCCGGTTGAGAAATGTTTGCCGTTGTATTTACAGGTGACAAGAAGTACATTATGGGACCAAACGTTTCCACCGTTGATGCCACTGTCTTCGGGCATCTGGCACAGGCAATGTGGACACTACCAGGGACGCGACCAGAGAGACTAATCAAAGGTAAGAAAGCTGAAGTGATCTCTGATGAAAAACTCTTGGTGGCTTTTGTCATGTTTAAACTTGGAGCCCCTTGTAAGGACATTTGAAGACTGCAGCAGCACTTCAGCTGCGTTGCAAGCTATTCTTGCCTTTGATGTAACATTTGTATCCTGTAATGTTGTTTTCTCTTAAAATTCTTGTTTGTTTTCTCTTTAATGTTCTACATAGTAATTGTTTCTATTCCTGTACTTGATCTTTTCCCTGTTTAACATAGCAAAGACTGAATGCCTTTACAGAATGAATGGTGGGTAAAGTATGAGAAGACAGAAGCACAGCCATGAGCTAAATTCTGCTGAACTGCATAGTTTCATTGACAGTAGAACTGCAGTTGCTATTGTCCCACTGAAATTACAGCCTTTGCTGTTGTTGAAGATGCTGGGCAAGGAAAAAGTCCAGCCTGACTTTGGAGTCACTGTGTTTTTGCATGGATTGGAAACCAACATATACCCCTCCCCTCCACACTTTTTTTTTTTCTTTTTTTTCTTGTGGAGTGGTATAGGCATGTGAAAGTATCTTTGCACCCCTTTTCAGGATAAAACCACGCAGTATGAAAAGTGGGAAGAGCTGAGGAGGAAAAGGATATGAAGTAGGTGTAAAAGGAATGAATCTGACCTGTTGATCTACTCTGTGCCAGAGAGGGCTACTAAAGCAACAGTTAGGAGGCATAGACTTGCTCATTATTAAAACTTTGAGGAAAAAAATAATTAGAGATGGGGAAGTAAGTATTGTCTATACAGTTCTTCCCCTTGGTATTTGGGGAATCATGGATAAAATTTTGAAGGGTCCATGGCTTTCAACAAGGAATACTATGTTTGTTGAACTAGTTTGTCTCTAAGAAAAATAAATAGATGGTAATAGATGCAAATATCTGAGCAGTATGGATGATTCTCTGTACCCATCCACCTACTCACGCTATTGTGAGTGCAGGTTTCACATACACATTTCCTTTAATATGCTATTATTTCTTTGTTCTTTGAAGTTTTTTGTAATTTCTTCTCTAAGCACACTCTAAGCATACATGTATGTATAAACATAAGGCATAAGGTACTAAGGCTAGGAACATTAGCGGTGAGCCAGTGACCATATAAAAACTTTAAAATGTGAATTTATCTTGCAGACAGCGCTGCCATCTGGTGGTGGAAAACCCAATTTCACGCTATTTTAATAAACAAGTGTATAGTGTATATATAGGATCCAATTCTGTCTTTAGAAACCAGGTTTCTGCAAAATAAGCAAGAATTTTACTATGAAAAACTTACAGTATTAGTATCTTGTCTTGATTTATTTCTGTAGAAGTGGAATTTGGGATAGTTATTTTGCTACATGTATTTATGTTCATTCCAGTGTAACCCTTCTTGTTGTATGTAGGTTAATAATATGTGTTTTAAGTTAAGTGAAAGTTACAAACAGAGCTGTTAAGAGGATTAGTGGGGTCTTGGAATTTTGAAACTTCTTTGGAAAGAACCTGCGCAGTTTGTTTCCAAACAGTGCTAACGTGTTTCTGCATCAGCAGGTGAGTTAGAGCATTATTGACTGGATGTATTTACTGGGGTCTGTTGTGCTGTGTTGCAGGTGAACTGATTAACCTTGCTATGTATTGTGAAAGAATAAGGAGGAAATTTTGGCCAGAATGGCACCATGATGATGATAACACTCTGTATGAATCTGAGGAAAGCAGCGAAGCAAGCAAGACTTACTCCCCTTTGCAGGATTTCAGTTTTTATTCAAGGACAGAAACATTTGATGAGGAAGGGAACAGTATTTCTCAAACCCCTGACACAGATTATACTGGACAGTCCCTCTTTGATTCCGATGTGGACATGGATGACTACAGAGATCATGAACAGTGCAAGTGATGCATACAAGCATCTTCCATTTTGCAGACAAGCTGTTTCTTGGGATCAGTCTGATTTATTTTCTCCTTCAGGTCAGGAAGAGGTTTATACCACTTTGGAAGAGACCGTTGTGCTTGACTCAGCTGTCACATGCTACCTGGACTATTTCAACCTTATTTCGTTTTGTGTAACTGTTCAGGTGGAACCAAGGTAAATGGTTATTTAAAACACATGTGGGCAAACTGGAGGTCCAGAGGGCAACAGGACCTTTCATCTACATTTTTGTTTGCGTTCAAAACCAGATCCCGCAACCAGGTGGGACAGACCTCCAGGAAGCGGAGCATTTGCCAGAGCTGGTTTGTGTTGATATCTTATCTTTACAGGACTGGGTTGAGGACAAAAATGGAAGAGGCGTGACTGGCACACCTTTCTCCCATGAAAGAAAATGATGGATGCTGTATTGATTTGGCAGAGTTTTGGGGGGGTTTTATTTGATAGCTACCTGTTCTCTGGGTGCATATGTTATTACAGTGTCTGCAGGAAAGAACTGCTACTAGTTCTTTTGGAGACAGTCAAGGAAGGCAGGAGGAAAACACTTTCCTACTGAAAGAAGCCTTTTAGCATTTCTTGTTCTTTGCAGAAGATTGACATCGCTACTCTAGAACATTTTTATTCAGAAGGGAAATGACAGTTTTAGTGTATAATCTCCCAAACACTCGACTGGAATGTGTGCTGGCCAAAGCCTGCCTCAGGCATCTAAATTTCTTCTGTGTTTTTGAATTATTATTATTATTATTATTATGTTTTTACTTCCTGCCACTGGCTGTTATCTGCTGTCTGCTGTTGCTAGGCAAGGCTAAAGAGTTGGTATTTGTTACCAAAAGTCTGGTGCATCTCAGCAGTGGGTGCTTTGTGCTCTTTACCAACAGACACATCAAACCCATGAAGCTTGCAAAGTGATTTGGGGTATTTCTAGGCATGGGATGCTGTGTAAATGCAAGATGTTGGCCCAGGCAATCAAATGCTTTAGAGCTTCCTAGGAAGGTGCTTCAGTGGGTGCTGGGCACTGTGTACAGCCCTTAAAGCTGGTGCACAGGAGGCAGTTGAGATAGGACAGCGGCATCAGCACCGCCATCTGTGGAGATTTCCAGGTGCTGAAAGAGTGACCAGAACTGATTTTAAGGTGCCTTTGCTAGCCCATCTGTGAATCTGGAACCCCAAATCCAGAATGATTGCACAGGTGCTGCTATGCTTCATGTTCATATCTCCCTGAATGCAGGTTAGAGGTGAGAATGCATCCATTGGATTTACTCACCCGTTTGAAGGTAAGCACATACATCAGTGTTGCTTGGCCATGACTAGTTGGTTTTAAGTAGAGATAAAGCATATAGAACATATAGACAGCTGTGGTATTTGTAAATGTGCATATAAAATTGGGTATTTGCCTGCAGACTTTGGTAGTGGCCCATTTAAAAATATTTTAATTATGACTTTCTCAGTGAGTTACTGTTAGATGAATCAGTACCCCTCAGCAAAATTTTTATAATGTGTTGGTTGTGCCATACATTCTGGGAGCAGACAGGGCAGACAACTGCTTTAGGATGTTAATTGTTCATAGTCCTAATAGTCTGGAGCTTGAAAAAGAATACCTCTCTTTCCTGGATTGTGGAGCATCTCTTGCGGAGGAAAGCACTTGCTCTGGGGAAACACCAAGCTAGCCATGGGTCTGAAAGCATGGGGACACATGTCTGCAGTGAGTTCCCAGGTCTCTTCATGCATGGGAGCCACTGCAGCGAGAGCTGACAAGTTTGGTGTGGTCCGAGATGAGTGTGAATTTGCACCTGTTTCCTCAGTTCCCCGGGCATGTCCTTGGAGCCATGTTCTGGTCAATGGTCTCTGTTGTTGTGGGCAAGTATCATTTGCGAAGTGAACCAAAACCAAGAAGGAGGAAGATCTCTTCCAGTTACTTGGGACACTTCTCAGGAAACTAAGCACAGGAATAGGGCACAAGAAGATAAGTCTTGGGCTTGAAAGCACAGAGGTGATGCCTGAAATGCCTCTGAAACTTAATAGCCAAGTCAGGGGAGATGCTACCTGCAGAAATGTAGGTATTGTTATTCTGGATAAAAGACACCCACATCAAAAAGCTCCTCTTTAAAAATGTTTGTGTGTTGGAAATTCTGATGGAGATGTCTCATTCATTTACCCATGCATCTTTGAAGGCTGTGCTTTTTCCATCTTTTCTGCGTTGGGAGGGTGTGCTTGCAGGGATGGAGGCTCCTGCTGACAGCAGATGAGTCCCAGCCGTGAGTAACAGTTATTAAAAGACCAGCCTGAGTTCAGCAGACACTGTCACCTTTATAATTTTGGTGGGCTGACAGATCTGTCCGTGACAGCAGCCCTTGCAACATCCCAAAACACGAGTAAACCAGAAGTCGACGATATAATTTCACCCTCCCATGTGTATGCAGCCAGATCTGGATTTTGTGTGGCTGGGCACAGAGATGGGAGACGCCAATGCAGTGCACAGCCAGTGTTGCGCCATGGCTCTGTTCTTCCACTGGCGCCTGGAGCTGCTGGCATGGCGGGTAGAGCCAGTGCTGCCGCACCACAACATGGGTACCTGCGCCGAGGATATAGGTGCCACACGGGGCCACAGTCACATTCGCACCCAGCGTTTTTTGCTTTTGTTGTGAATAATCAGCATGCCTCAGCGGAGGCTGAACCTCATCCTGACTGTCCAGGTAATGGGCTTCGCCCCTGGGAAGGGTGAAGAAGGAAGGTTTGGAAGGGGCTGCAGAAGAGGAAGTGGCCTTTTGCTGTCGGCTGAGGTTTTCCACGATGTTAATCAGTGAGGTGAATGTATTTTGCAGCTCGTCACATGCCTTCCCTTTCTGAGGGAGTACTCAGGTTACTTTAGAGGAGAAGTTAGTTGGCTTTCTCCTCATGACAGCTACTCTCGATAAAGTCTGTGTTTCTGTATTTGGGCTTGTT
Organism: Fregata magnificens; assembly: GCA_013389945.1. Taxonomy (NCBI): domain Eukaryota; kingdom Metazoa; phylum Chordata; class Aves; order Suliformes; family Fregatidae; genus Fregata; species Fregata magnificens. The sequence goes on along the minus strand of WAAD01010044.1, from coordinate 19,957 downwards.
TCAAACTAGAGGTGAAATTAGAAAACGGCATCTCTGTTGGAATTTATAGATGTAGTATTTTGTCCAGTTTGGTAGAGAATCCTTGGGTTTATTTATGCCTTCCGGAAACAAATACTGACTGTTAGACCTGTTTAAAAGGATTTAATTCAAGCTTTTTTCTTTTGGAAGCTGGTCTTGGTAAAGTGTTCAGGGGTGGGGGGCTGGGGGGGCAGGGGTGGGGAAGATGTTCAAAAAAACCCAGCGTTTTTAACATCTGTGAAAAAGTTTTAATTCATTTTGGTTTGCATGGGGAAGGAGAAGATGTGTTTTCTTCAAAGAAAAAAACAAAAACAAAAACAAACAACTCCACAAAAAACCTCCCAGAACAGATTTTGTTGACTTTCAAAATTCTGCTAAAAGAGTAACATTTTCTTAGTCCTGCAGTGTTTTGTCTTCCCTCACCTCCCCCGCCCCCCATTTTTTATCTTAGTGCTGAGGGACTATACAGAACTAAAAATAGTTGGAGAGCATTTTTATTTCCTCTTGTTTTTTTGTTGTCATCTTTTTTTTTTTTTCTTTTTTCTCCCTCACTCATCAAAATGACAACCAAGTCTGTCATAGGGATGCCAGAGGTCCTGGCTGTGCTGCTGATGGGGGTCAGGGACATCAGGTGTCTCTGCAGTGGTGAAACCGGGGACAGCCATTGGGGGCCGACTGCCCGGCGGGTGAGCTGGGGTGGTCGCTTCAAGCTGGAGCTGGAAGGTGATGGATGCCATGATGTCACGTCTGCGGCGACACGGACCGCGTAAGGTTTTTTCCCTGGCTGGGGGTCCCGCCACCGCGGCCAGACAGTTATTGTGGGGTGATGTTAGGAAGGGTTCAGGGACCCTTGTCACAAGAGTCAGATGTCTGTGAGGTCTCTGAGAGCATCACAGCTGCCAGTGCCAAACCTGGTTGTGATCCCAGCCGCAGCCCTGGGCTGGTTTTGACTAGACGGCGGTACGTGGTCCTGGCAGGAGGAAAGCTAGCTTGGGGCTCCTCCACGCTGTCCGTGCCCTCCCAAAATAGGGCAGGGGGCCCTTGGATGGTCAGGGGAGGAGGCAACGCGTGGGATGCGGGGAGGGTGCTGAGTGGCGGGTCGCTGCAGGAGGACACGGGATGAACCTGCAGCCTGGCCAACCCCATTCCAGCAGCTGGGCAGGAGCCCTGCCCTGCTCACAAGCTGGAGCGTGACCCCTCATCCAGGCAAGGAGGCAGTGCGGTTCCTCCTGGTTACTTTACCTTCAATACCACCAAAGGCCGAGTACTGCCTTTGTTTCCGTAGTGCCGCTTTGAGAGAATGGATAATTGGTCTGCTCCTTGTTTGGCAAATGGGAGTTTAAAGCAAGCCCTGCATTTCCAATAGAGTTAGATTTGAAGCAGTCTGTTGTTTTCTCATGTGAATTGCAGTGTTTGACTGTGTAACACTCTGTCATGTCAGAAGGGATTTGTTTACCCCTGTCGGACTCATTGGCTCTGTCAGCAGAGCTCACTGTTACCGAGTGGGGGAAACAGACGCCGGGATGTATAGGTCCTGCAGGAATCCTACAAATGTGGTGCTTGATTTAAAAACCAAACCAAACCCGATGTTTCAGATCTGGAGGACTGTTCCCATCCAATTATAACACTGCAAGTCACACGTTTTGATCTTTAAAACCTTGGCAATGTCCCTCCAGATCTATATTCTCTTTGAAAAAATATTGCCTGAAATAATTCTGCAGCAACAGTTCAGGCACAAATTTCCTTTTGTCAGTGATGTCTGCTCAAGTAATCATGACAGTTTCATACTGTTTTCATTGAAAGGGCTGTATCTGTCAGATACTAAGCCTTACAAAATATTGCCTGCTGGAAAAGTATGTTATGTGCAGATTTATGCAGGGCAGCTCACCAAGTGAAATTTCTGTGGCAGAGGATGAATTCAAGTGGGTCTTGTCCTTAGATGTGAATAAGAATTTGAATCTGTTTTCTGACAAGTAACTATTTAGCCTAGCCACCTCCCCCATCCCCAAATACTGCAAAATTATGAATTAGGCATATGTTCGAAATAAAGCAAATTATGCTCTCTAAATGCAGGATTACATTGGACAGCCCGGTAGCTGGAGTATGGAAATGGATATACATAGTGTAGGCGTGAGTTGTGCCATACATGTCAGTGGCTGTGATCTGGAGGAGCACCCAAGTAGTAGTGTCTAATCCCATGGACCAAGAGGACTAGAGGTACCTTTGAATGACTGTGGTGGTTTTCAGCAGTGGATTAGTGCTACAAGTGTTCGTGTATGCTGTGCTATGCTTTGGGTGTGCGTTAGTGCTAGGTAGATGGCAGAGGGACTCCTTTTGGTAGCTGTGGCTGCAGTGAGGCTGCCAGCGTACTGTCATCCCATGCTTATGCTGCAGAGTCGTCTGCGTCCTGGTGACGAAGGGCAAGGACAAGGGTCTGTTTGGATTTGACCCCTTTACAGAGCATTGCAGAGAGCACAGCTTTGAGCTTACCAGTGAACATGAGCCGTCACGTCCCGCTGGTGCCCTGTCGAGGGAAGGTGTTCTCCATCCACCGGTACCGCATGGGTCTCCGACAGGAGGGGGGATTTAATTTTCAGGCCAGTGACCCTGGTCTTTACGGATTTGCCTTAGTGGAGAGGTGTTGAAACATGAATCAGTTCTGTCTCTGGTTTTGGGCAATCCTCCCTTTGATGGCCATCTGGGAGGTCTTCTCTTGCATTCCTTCCCTATGGAAGTACCCTAATGCAAAGTACTTCTCAGCAGAGGTTTCAGCAGCTCCCTGACGAGTTTGGAAAAGAAATGGGATGTCTGTGTACAGCACAGGAATCTCAGTTGGTGAAACCGTTCAGCGTGTCACTGCAGTGCTAAACCGTTAGTACCACGTCGTGGTTGCCCCACTTCCAAATTTTTAAGGCCAGAGGAGATTGTTATGGGCATTTAGTCTGCCTCGTGCATAAAAAGGATGGTAGGATTTCATCTAGTGATTTCCACATTCAGCTCAACAAACTGAAGCCGAAATGGAGCATATGCTTCCAAAAGGCATTCAACTTTTGCAGAACAAATAAAATCCTGCCCCCTTTGAAGTCACTGACAAAAGTGCCATTTGCTTCAGTGGGGCCAGAGTTTCCAACCGAGCTTCCAAGTGACCCAGAATTTACCACTCTTATTCCTCTGTCTAATTATCCTCACCTACAAATTTGCCTTATTTGGGGCAGTAAGGCAAACAAGATGTGACCCTTGTTTTTTTAAGCTCTCTAACCAAAAAAAAAGACAGTGCTTTTTTTAAGCCTCACTGGTCGTGTTGATATTCTCACTGGGCACTATGTTTGCGTGTGTTCTTCCCTTCTCTAGTTTGTTCTTAACAACTAATCTTTCCTCGAATGTACAGGTTTTATTTTTCAGGATACTTGAAGAATGCAAGTCCCAAAGTTTTAACCATTGGGGTGTGCAATCCAGCAAGAATAAAGTATATGTAGATGGGTATGGGGGGAGGGATATATCCAGCTAGCTGCAGTGTACGAGGTTTAACTAACAAAATGAAGCAACACATTGCTAAATGAGGACTTTAATGCTGTAGCTGCATTATGTTGTTTGTCTATGAACTTACATGAGACATACGTTATTTTAGCACTGTTATTACTACTAGTTTATAAAGCCATATTTAAAATTGTACACTTAATTGTAACATAACTTTAAATTGTGCACTGTGTTGATCCATGTATATATATATGAGAAAATCTGTATATTTTGTCTTTATGCCGTATGTCATTGGTGTGTAAATTATAACTAACGGATCTAAAATACCTTTCTGGTTCATGTCCTTATTCTGAACATCTCTCTGCTTTCTGTAGAGCTGTGAACTAACGGTGTTCTCTTAAGTGTGAGAGCGGGGAGTGCATGAAACTTTAATGGCCACTGAGTTAACCCACATCTCCCGAGGCAAATACTTCAGCCACCAGCATTATTTGGATGGGGTCACTCTGTCACTGTTCGGCTCTCCCCTTGGCACTGCAGGAAGGATTTCAGGGGCCAGAGCACTTAACTTGGGCATGAGGAGGGGTCCCTGCTCCTCTCTCTCTTTATTTTGTGGCTAACACTACCAATGTGAAAATAAATAATCCTGAGAAGGGGACTCTGTCAGAGGAGTGCATAAACTTTAAGGTCTTTGCCCCAAGCACTGTGCTGGCTAGTTTCATTGTATGATAATATTTTGGAAATCTTTCAGCAAATGTAAGTCCTTAGCCAGACTTAGCATGCTGCCCCGAATGCAGCATAGGATTTGAATGACAGGAGACGTGATCTTGCTGGAAGAAATACAGGGCAACAGCGTGCAGGTGATAAAGGTGCAAGACTATACACGGTTGCCTTCAGACCTTGCAGAGGCTTGATGTCAAATCCTGCTTCATAAGTGATGATGTCAGTGTTGCAGGCATAAACACCTATGTTTAATAAAAGCCTGCTGGGTGGGTGTGTAATCATCCCCTGTACTTAAATGTAGAGGTGGGGTCTCTTTGGGACACGTCAGGTGCCTGCAGTGGGGAGCACAGTGCAGGTGGGTGTTCTCACCCTGCAGGGGGCCGCTTGACCGATGTCTGCCGCTGGTGCCATGGGAAACCCTGCAAGCGCCCAGCCTGCCCGCTGCTCTTGCTTTTGCAGGTCCTGCTGTCGTGTCCCTCCTGCCAGAGACGCAGCCTGGGGCAGGGGATGCTTTCCCTCCGGTGAGGATCAGGGCTGTGCCTCAAAGCACTGGCTGAGGGATGGGAGAAAGGAAGGGTGGGATTTATGGGCTATTTACCCAACAACCATGTGAAGGGGACAGGTAGGTGCACTTCACCCACCTGAGCATTAAAAATGACAAGTCAGGCCCAACCCTGTAGTACCATTCTGAATAGATTTTTACCTCCTTTCATTGCCTTACAGTTTTATGGCTGGTGAGGTTGATGTTTATAGACTTTCTCCACGAAGGGTAGAAATGTCAATGTACTTAATAAACGTGGAGGTCAGAAACATGTACCTAGGTTGAAATACAGGACTTGAGTCATTAAATATTGCAAGCTCAGAAGAGCTGGCAACCAAAACTGAGAGCCCTGTCAAGGTCAGGTCTCTCTCCATTCCAATGAACTTCTGTCTTGGTGAAATACTCACAAACTCTGTTTATCCCCCCCATCCCAAAAACTTTAGATTATGGCATGTGAGAAATACTCTGGACATTACACGGTAGTTCTGGGCAATGCGGGCACCTGCAGCTGCTTACTGCAGCCTTGCTGGTGGGAATTTGGTCAATCATAGCAACTGGTGGTAAGCCTGATCCTTACTTCAGCGAGCACTGCCGAAAAGGTGAGGGTGCCTGTGTATTTCCATGTGAGGAGATGGAGGCGGGTGGTTGGACAGTGCCCCGGGGCAGCACCCTTAAAGGAACTGCACAATTAAGTTTCCTGAAAAGCCGTTTAGCTATCAGCCAGATCCTGGGTGGGAATATTGTCCCTGCTCATTGCAGGGGGTTGGACTAGATGGTCTTTAAAGGTCCCTTCAAACCCAAACCATTCTATGATTCTAATATTCCTCGTTTTCTAGTGAAATCATTAATAGCAGCTGATTAGAGGTCTCTCTGCCAGCTCTGTCCCCACTCTGATGTCTGTTGTGAGACTGGGGTTCAGCTGACCAAGGTAGGTGCCCAGTATCTCCTGCGATGCCCTGGGAGATGTGGGGCATCTTGTGCAGAGCTGGCTGGCAGGATCCAGGGGAGACCTGAGACCAGGAGCTGCAGCCAGAGGCCAGGTAGGCTGTCTTAAGGAATCTGAATTGATGGCTAAACACCTGTGTTAAGACAACGGAATCCACCCTGGATAACCACTTTAAAGGGAAAATGAAAGAAAGTGATGGTAGTAGTGTTGCAACTAATACTATTCAATGTTTATATTATGGTTGGGCTCAAATAATCTGACCAGCATGAATCCTTGCATGCAATGTTCTTCAGAAGCTCAGACTGCCTACAATGAGGTTTACAATCCCAGAAAAAAAGTGGTGCACCAGCAGTGAGAAGAGAAAGACAGTCAAGTGGCTGTTGTTCCAATATTTGGCTCTGGATTTGGCTATGTACATTTGATTTTATATTAAGACCTCGTTAGGCATCTCTAGGTGTCTGTGTTGCTGTAAACCGTGGAGATCTGCTCTGAGTGGTCCATGCAGCCTCAGGGCTCCTCAGCGGAGCAGAAGTGTCTGCTCTTGAGTGAACTGAACTGCTCCCTCTCTGCTGACTGTATGGCCCAGATCTCTGAGGGTAATAGTGGAAGCTGAACAATTAGCTCATGACTGTACCCGACAGTCAGACATCAAAATTAACACCTCTTAATCCCAGGCTGAATCCCACCCTAAAATGTGTCTTAACCTGGAAGCCCAGCCATGACCTCTGTTTTGATACTTTTTCTGGGAAATGATATAGCATTGCAGACACAAGAAGTTGTTCAAGGCAACTTCAGGCTGTAACGTTGAGCACTCCAGGGTTGGGAAATACCAGAGTTCAGTTGCCCGTCTAGTTTTAATGCCACCTCTTTTTGCATAAGTATTGAGTTGCAGATTTCAGTCTTTTTAGTCTCTTACTATTTTTTGTTTTCCTTAAGACCTCTGCTTCATCTGGTGCAGGGGGTAGAGACTGGTGAATTAATGATGAGCTGGTGGTGATTTCATTTGAAGTGTGACTTCCAAGCCTTATTTACTGCGCAGGATTCAAGCCCTACAATGGCAACAGAATGATTAATTTCCTCATGAGCTTCTCTGTGGCAGTCATTACCATGGTTTCTGGATGCTTCAAAAATACTAACAAGTTTATTTTCACAACATCCCTGTTGAGATGCAGTAATAGACAAGACTAGAAAGATAGAGTTGTCAAGAGCCTTGAAACAAAGTGCAAGAAACTGGAATTTGATATAGGAAGAGCCAGTGGATGGACTCAAAGAAAGGAAAGATATAAACAAGCAATAGGCATCAAAGTTATTCTTAGCAGATGCACTTTATGTGGGTTAGAGGGTCTTAGGGAAGTGCTGATTACTCTAGGATGGAAGATGAGGGTCTAAAGTAGAGCCTTGTTTGTCAAAACAGGAGGAAATGATTTAAAGGAGAAATGTGACACAGAAGTAATAAGATTTGGAGAGAGGAGGCATGGGCTGTCACAAGGCAGCAGCCCTTTTTCTGTCCTTCACAGCAAAATCTGCTGTAGCTGAGGATGTGCTGCCCTTACAGACAATAATGAAAAGAGCTTAGTTTTCTCTGCCCAGGCTTTAAGGCTGGGCCACACTTTGCCATCGTTCCGAAGGCAGCATTTGTTTGGGAGCCACCTGAAGCACAGTTATTATCTAAAAAGAACTTTGATTATCAACTACATCTACGCATAGAGAAATTGCTGTGATTTCACATGCAGTGATTCACTGTGACAGAGAAAACCATAATTATTTAGTGTGCAAACTTCACGGCGTGCTAACGCGACTCTTGTCATCGTGGCTTCTTGGCACCTCTTTTAACCTGTGAATACAGCATCACAGAAATAGCCAGTGGAGCAGGGAAAGGTGATTGCTCCCAGGAGGATCTGACGTGCTCAGAGGTGGAGTGACGTGCTTGCTGTCGCTTGGGAGACCCGGGGCTGAGCATAGGAAATATTCCCCCTACCCCAGCCTTTCTCTGCACCCAGCCCTATTTTTGGTCCTGCCGCTGAAGATCATCAGTGATTCATTGTCACACGATGATTCAGAAGGGGAAAATGCAAAGGTTTGCTGATGAGGAAAGCGTCACCGTGAAGGCAGTTGGCTCCCAAATGTGTGCATCTTTTACTCCTGAAAAAGCAGGGGGTGAAGTTTGTGCCTCCTTTCTCCTGAGTTGTTGTGCAAGTTGTGAAGAGCCCATGCTTTTCCTCTCACAGGTCCAGAAAACTTTCCTATGATGTTTCAGCTGTAAAGTACTGTTACACATTTTAAAGGTGGGACTGTAGCTATTCTGCCTTCTCAGGCTTAGTATGATCTGAATAGTAAGTATTGTCCCAGCTATCTTCTGAGCCAATGCCAGCCCTGCTATTCCCATTAAAATAATTCAAAAGATTACATTTACTTTAATGTACATGTCCTAACAAACGTGAATTGGGAAGTGCCTGGATTTCATTGTAGCTCATAACCAGCTACCAAAACCCTGCAGAATACCAAGGGATTGTAAAAGTTTGAGGATGATATGAAGAATTTCTAGCTGCTATAACTGTTGTTAGTTAATTTATCTGCTTTCTGCTGGGACGCCAAAGGCAAATCTTAACCGAAGAGGGGGGGAAAAGTAACTAAATCTGATACACTATTTATACAGCTATTGATAAATCTGGAACCCACTTGGGGAATCAAAGTGAATGACAATCTTTTTAAAGCCTGCTTAATGAAATGGTTCACAATATCAAATCCCTTAGATAAGTGGTTGAAGAAGTCTTCAATCTTTTAGCGAAAGCCATGAAAATATTAGTACTTTTACAATGAGCCTAAAAATATGACAAACAAGAACCAATAGTATGATTGCTAAATAATCTCTCCGTGTTTTTGGAGCTGGCGAACGAGATGGATAAAAGTCAAGTACTTAGTAATGTTTTGCCTTGTCTATTATTATTATTTTTTTTTAATCAGTAGATAGATTTCAAAGAGCCTTGGAAACACGCATCGCCTGAGCCAGACAGCGTCAGGACCACGTCAGAAAAGACCATATCTGTGATACATGCTGGCAAATATCCCTGGCTGGTGGGGAAAAAAGAGCAAACATTTAAACAAATGGGGTAAACCAGAAGATATTGACAGCAGGAGGATGCAGAAGATGAGCAATCATTTTACAAATGCAAACCTAATGATTGATACATGGGGAGGATTCATGGGGAGGAAGAGGGATGAGATCCACAGGAGGGTGTCTCCATCATATTTAACGCTATGATACCTGACAACAGAGGTCTAGTGGCTGCAGTGGACAGGTTCCCATTCACAAAGTTTCCATGAAACATCTTGCTATATTGCATTGATGGTTCAGTCTGCCTCTTAAAGTAGCTGATGCTGGCAAAGATGCCAGGTAGATTTTGTGATAAACTTTTACCAGTCTAAAAACAGGCTCCTAGGCTTGGTAACATCTTGAAGGCTTCAGAATGGCTTTTAAGAGGTTATCTTAAAATTCAGCACTTTCCATGGTAATAAGGTGAGAAACTTCTGGATTTGATGCTGTTGTTTGAGGTTTCTTTTTAGCATCAGGAGTAAACATTAGTAGATTCTGTGACAACATTTACTGGCACAAATACAAGTGCATACTTGTCACATTGAATTGTAAGTCAGGAATAGGTTCATTCACCATCTAAATTAAACAGTTTCTCGGCTCTGCAGACAATCTTGTATTCTACTGTCTTTTGGTGGCTGAGGAGATGGGAAGAGGGAGAAGAAACTGGGGTGAGAAAGGAAATGACATAAACATGTTTACCTGACTGTTAAGTATTTTATAAAATCATAATTTGTACAGCCCTGATTACAAACATTGATGATAAAATTTCACAGATACCAAAACATGGCTGGAATGACTCAGAGAAGACACAAGTCATTTATTTTGGCTTAAGTACTTCCCTGCAGCCTCCTAGATGCTGCCCTCCAGGGCAGCCTTTCCATATGCACCATGCCACTCCACAAGGCAAAAAATGTTGAAGCAGAACAAGTTGTCCTGCAGCATTTCTGCTTACAAATCTTATTAAACTTTCCTGCTTCCACCCAGATTCAAGACAGACAGATGCTTCAAAGTAAAAATATTTTTAGGGAAATAAGTTTGAGGCAGCCCTGGCCCGAGCAGCAGCCTCACACTGTGCCCCTTATCTGATTCCCTGCTGCTGGGAGGCACCAGGGCCAGTTATTAATTGCACATCCCCAAACTTCTGTGCTGGGGTTAAAATGACAACCTAGGCGTCAATCACCCTGATTTTGATCTGGTATAACAATGCCCCGAATAAGGAAAGGCCCAGCAAAGTCCCCGTTTAGCTGGTTTTTCATTCTTGCTCTGTGTGTAATCTCCGTCAAACAGAAGTGCCATTTTTAACTGTAATCTAAGCCTATTTGCCTCTGTACCGGAGTTGAAGGTAGCTCATGTCATCAGGCCACTGCAAACATAGGCAAATGAAGCTTTGTTAGGTAAGTAAATATTTTTTCACTTTGACATGTGAATGAAATGAAATAGATATGAGTGATTGACTGACACCAGAGATGTCAGACCCCTCGGATGCCCCCCTCCTGGCCTAGTTTAGTCAGCACTTTATTCTATATGTATTCAAAACATCATTAGGTTTTTTTATCCAGAACTCTAAATGAGAGAACAATGTCTGTAATTTAAAGTGCTGATCCTTTCCCTCCTTTAACCTCCCCTTCCTAAGCAGTGTATAGTCAGCCAGTCTAACATTCGAGCCAAGTGAATTATGCCATGAGCTTTCAGTGACACAATTATATCATCTAACGCAGATATACCACGTTTCTAAAACATTTAGTGCTCCCTACTTGGTACTTCATCTCTTAGCAGCCATATATGAGGAAACAGAAGCAAATAATCCACTTTGCATTCAGCAAAACATCTTTGTGGAGGACTGAGGTTGGGCTTCTACCTTATTCGCCTTCAGTTTGCTTCTGCAGTTCAACCTCCTCCTGGTTGTTCTGACGAGTCTCCAGCAGAGCCGGCTGCTCCTGCACGCGATGATGTGCACCCTCCTGTTCGTGCAGTCTGCCATCTCACTAGGGGAGGATCCAGCAATGAATGTTTCAACCATAAATATTCCTGTTTTGTTTCCTGGGGAAAATTGAAAGAGACTCTGAAGAGATCTTCTGGAAGAAGCTGCAAAAAAGACCCTGACATCTTTCTTCAAGAGGTTGCCCACGTGGCATTGTTGTTGATTTTAGTTATGTATTGTTACTAGAGGAGAGGCATGAGATGTCCCATCCAATCTTGTCTTATTTATACATCAGGAAAACGTACGTAATTCTGTTGTTTTTGCCCCTTTCTTCTCCTTTTGCAGAATCCTCGTTGAGGATCGATTGCTGTCAGCTGCAGGGAAGGTCCCTGTTGCGTCCTGAATCATTCCTCTGCAGACACCTCTTCTGTGCTTGCCTTGATGGATATGTGGTGGTAGTGCAGTATTGCTGGCATGCTCAGATGACTCCTGGATCCCCCTGTGATGACAAATCTGCCTCCTTAGTTTCTTTTGTTTCCAGTTCCTGACCACCTACTCTTCCTTTTGTGGTGTCTGGACGTAGCTGTCCAAGTGTACTTGCTTTCTGGACATGCTATGTTGTGCTGAAACGGATGCCTCCAGGCTTCACTGTGTGTCACCAACTTAACCATCCCTTCTGTGTTCTGGTGGAGAAGAAACCAGGGCCTGCCCTTCTTCCTCCGTGTTGGCTACTTACTGTGGAGCCGTATTTAAATAGAAAGACTTGTACATTCTTCAAAATTGCCTCTCCATCCCCTTGCTTAGGGTTTTCCTCACAACCACAGGGTGGCCATGGTGGGTTTGGGCAGCACAGGACATCCCTCCACCGAATCCCCCTGCTGCTGCATGGGGCAGCTGCCTGCCACGCTGCCCTGGCGGGGACGTCCACAGCAGAGAAGCTGGCCCTTAATTATCACACTTGCACTGACACCGCCTCTGTCGGCAACCTGTCCTTCATCTGACCTTCAGCACTCACCTCTGAGATGACAGCACATCTTCCCATTATTTTCATAGGAACATGATGCACCTGCGCAGTGTTGGCAGCGTGGCAGTAATTTAGAAATTTCCAGGTTACTGATTGGCAAAACTGGGAAACTGCTCAAGCAAACAGCAGAAATTCTGAAAAATGTAGTCAATTTTTGATATAGGATTGTTGAACGTCTCTTAAACCTCAATCGTATGTGCATTGACAACAAATACACCACATGCCAGAAATGCTGCTGCATCAAAAGTCACAAAATAATGCTTCCAACACACTCAACAATCCCAATCCTGCCCCTTTGGCAATGGCACGGGAAAATGAGTAAGACTTTGTAATCCTATCTGTGCCTGATTCAGGAATTTTTCAGGGACTCTTGTGTTGTATTAGGGAAAAAGATAGGGTTAATCTCAGAGGATAATACTACTACAGCAAGAGTTTTTATTGAATTTGTCACAAGAATGCACTATTATATTTTTCTAAAAATTGTAGAGAAGCGTTAATACATTATACTTTCCCATGGTTTTTAAATTGTACGCATAACATATCTTCTGGTTTTTTTGATTAATATTCTACCACTATTTAAGTTAAAAACGATCTTTCAGCCAACAGCCAAACATTAAGTGCTGGGGAAAGACAACATAAAGACAATCTACTCATTTGGCAAACGTATTTGAACGGACTTGAAGATGAGGCCCTCCTCTGCTGCCAAGTGCTTTGGAGGTGCTTTACACACAGCCACGGGAGGGCAGTGGATGACTTGGATATGTGGTTTCTTTCTCATTTTTATCTGTTTTTTAATCGTTTCGTTTCCCTTCCACCGAGCTCCTATCTTGTCAAGGAATAAAAATTTGACGCTGATGTGAGAAAGGGGATTTGATTTTCATTTCCCTCTGCGGGTTTGGCACATTTTCTTCATATTCTTGTTAGTTCAGCTTATCATCAGTGTGTGGAGAGCGTGTGATACCATCCCTCGTACTGCACGCAGGGCAAGAGGGGAGCGGGGAAACGTGTTTGTACAACTCCCGTGTTTACACAACTTTCAAGGTTAGGACTTCCTTCCTAGAAAAAAAATAACAGAGAGCCCACAAACAGTTTAATGGCTATCTGTGGTGCTCACAAGTTGTCCTAGATGCATTCCAAATTCTTCCTTCTTCATTGAAAGACCTGACCCACGTTCAGCACAGGTTTCAGCCAAGAAGCAGTTTAATAACAAAATTATAGCTCTAGACCCTCCTGTTTGCTAATGGGCCGGTGTACCTTTTTGCCTTAGCTTTTTGCTAAGCTAGCAAAGGGTAAAAGGTGCAATTATAATCAGAATTAAACACTTTTGGTAAAAACAAATGAAAACAGGTCTCCTCATGATCAGTGTTAGTGGCCAGAGGATCTCTGGGATGGACAAAACCAAGCTCTCCAGGCTGACCCCATACCCCAATCAAAGGTATAGAAATTGGCAAATACTCAGGATCAGAGGAAGTCCAGCCTAGCAGCAAGCAGAAACAACCACATACCGGCTGGACAAGAGCTCCATAAAGACCGAATATGAGTTTTATAGTTCACAGCAGAAGTGATGTTTGAAACATTTGGAAGCAAGTTAGGGAGAACAAAGGCTGTTTCTGTGGCTCACTGAGTGCGGGGAGGAGAGGAGAGCATCCGCAGCCTGCCAAGGCGGTATGAAATATATGCCTGTGTCTCAATATGCCAGAAGCTTCTGGGCTTTATTCCCAGAACTCCTACTGATGTGTATGACCTTGTGCTAGTCACCCACGCTTGCCGTGCCTCAGTTTCCCTATCACAATGTGGGGGCAAAAGTCCCTCCGAATTGCTGTCAAGGGGCTGATTCTGTAACTTTTTAATGCTGGGGAGAGGGTCCCTGTTTGTATTTGAGTAGTACCATCTCTCAAGCATTTTGGAGCTTTTTGATTTTTGCAGTAGAGTAGCCAGTCTTTGTGTTGAGGCATTGCAGAAAAAGAAGGTCCCAGCAGAGGGAAAACCCACATTTCCCAAGTACAAGCTCCATCAGCTAATTATGGAATAACATCCCCTGATAGCTGACCAAGTAGGAGCTCTGCGACTTGTACTGGAAGTAGTTTTGACTCCGTGTAATAGGCAGTGTATAAATATACTGGCCAGATGCATACCAGTGGGTTATTGACCCATCATTTCATCTGCCAGGTTGGCTGGTCACCAGTTCCCGATGCAAGGGTCAGCGTACCCATGCTGACGGGAGAGGACGCCCAGATGGCACTGGAAAAACAAAGGGAGCCTGACCCTTAACCATGAAGGGCAGATGAGAAACCACGGGGTGACTGATGAAAATCTCTATTTGGCCAGCCTGATGCTTGCTGGGTCAGACTCTACATGCCCACTGTGAATGGATTGGACTCGCTGTGTAGGTGCATATGTGATTTATCTCTCAGTGGTTTTACACGGATTTACAAATCTGGCTTATTTTGCATGGGACTACGGCCTCCCAGATCTGCCACCAGCCTTGGGTTGCAACACATTTCTTTCAGCTGAAGGCGTGGATTACAGTACATCCAAAATTGCATGTAAACTTCAAGAAGGAGGATTTCTCCATACTTGTGTTGCTTTCACCATTCACCTACATCAAACTGAGCCTCCAGGATCATACTCAACAGTGGTGTGTGTGTGTGCAAGCACACACACAGCCCACCAGTAACTGATTTTTGGGGGAGGCAGGGAGAACATTTCTGTTATTAGATTTTTGTTCCCTTTTCTGTTGGTTTCCTCAATATTGGGGGCAATAAGTTTGTTGACAGAAACATCTCCCTATAACGTAGGTTCTAAATGACTTTTGTAACACAACAGGAAGGAATTGAGAAACCGTATCTGCAGAGGTGCTTGTTGGTGTTACTTCCTCTGAGCAGCGAATGCAGCATGGGGGTAATGACCATTTCAGCTGTTTCAAATATTGAATATTGCATACTGTCAGCTGGTTCCTGGTGACCTATCTGCCTATCAATAAGTAGATATTTCCTTTTTTTTTTTTTAAATTATTTTTTTATACTTTTAATATCTGGAGCTTTCCCTAGCATATCAACAACTGGTTCTAAAAACTCAGCTCCTTGCTGTGAGGTCTTGACAGCCTGCTTGGCCTCCAAGTTTCCCATTTATAAAGTAGGAACAATACTCTTTCATTATTTCCTCTTCTGAGGAAAAGTCCACTGGAAACTGTGAGTTTCCCATGTCCTGAGGTAGAGACATATGAATGCCTATGGTAGATATTTTTTAAGTATTCATATTGAGTGCTGTTACGTTGGGGGCAACATGTAAGGACACAGAGAGATGGTGCTGTGCAGAAGGCTGAACACCTGTCATGGTGCATAAAGGTCCCACCTGGAACACACCTAGAGAGTTCCCATTGAAGGAGTACTGAAATTTCTCCCATAAGAAACAGTTTTTGCCACATGGAAAGGGAATTATTGCCTATGGCTGGTGGGCCTGTGTCAGGTGAAGGTGAAGGGAAGTAGTACATAGACACGACAAGGTGTTTCCAGACCAGGATGTTAATTTTGACTTGCAGTCCCAATCCATAATGACTTTTAACCTTGTTCTATTTGAGTATTACCTGTAAATCATTCAATTACACACCAAATCTTCTCAGCTGAGTTAGGACAGTCACTTGGTTTGTGGGAGACGATACTTCAAATTCCTCCTCTAATTCAAACCTGATCCAAACTCAAGTGTTTTCCACTGGACTGCTGTGTGGTCTGTAGTGACGTGTTCGCAGTTTCTCCTGCTGAAGCTGTTTTGCTTTGCATAAGTGCTCTGTAGGTCCACGAACACGTATGAGGCAGGGATGTATTCTCCACAGTCCCCAACACAACAGCTGTAGGTTCAGGAGGAGGACAAAAAAAATGGATTGCATGTTCACGTTCAGACTCATTTGCCCTCCCAAAACAGCATCTCCCACTGCCATTCTCTGAGAGACAATGACAGCCAAGAGGGACCACTGGGGATTCAGGGCACTGCTCTGAACAGTGGAGGGTTTCAGTTCAGCTCTCTGCTCTCACAGAAGCACAGCCATCCCCAAACCAATGCACCCCAACCTCCATCAATGCCTTCAGCACCAGGGCACAGAGTCCTCCCCATCACGACCTCCCCTCGCAGGAGATATTTTTTGACAATGACTTCCTCCCAGTGATCTAGTCTTTACCAAAAATGACCCCAACTGCAGCCTAAATTCACCAGAAATGCTGAAAAAATATTGATCTGGGTCAATCTGAAGGAACATTTTGGTTCTGAGAGCTGGTTTTATTGCCTGTAGAGCTGAAAGCCAAATGCTTCTTCCAGGCTACACAGTGGAAGTGGGTGGTGGAAGGGGAGGGAGGGACATGGGGTTACCAAGATGAGCTAATCTGCACTAAAAAAGTTTTGAGACAAATCTGGTTTTGTTGCTGTTGTTATTTTTAAGCTGCTAAATAAACAAGAAATATTAATTACATCAATAATCCCTCCTGGACATATGCCTGGTCATTAACTTCTCTTATTTTCCTAAGCAAAGGCAACAGCATCACATTGTGTTGATGGTTTTTTTCAAGAAAATATCACTAGCAAATAATCCTCTTAAGGAAGTGCAAAGTGGCTGGAGGCAATGCTTGGGGCTAAAAAACACAAAGTGGACTCAAACCAGAACAACTTCTCCCCTCCATGTTACTCTGCTGCTGGGCCACTGTCGGAATACTAATACAAAGAGGTCTGGTTAGCCAGGCACTGGCTCATGAAACAGAAGGTTTTGACCCCTTCTGATAGAAAAAAGCTATGTTTGATCAGTGAACACTGTTGTATCTTATAAAGGGTAGAGGATAAATCAGATAGCAGATAATTATAGTGTCAAAACAGTAGATCAAGTCCATCCCTGCTGCATGCCAGTGGAATTCTGATATGTTTGACCAAATTTATTCGGTATTTTTACCTGCTACGTCAGCCCTGGTTCAACTTCCAGGGAAGGTGGTGCTAGCTGGCTTCCAGTGGGCCTTCAAAAGTTTTTTGAGGTGTTTGCAAACCTGATTGCTCTACTTAAGCCCAATTTTAATGGAGCAAATTTATAAGGCTGAAGAAAGCTATGTGCTTTGCAGTCTCTTTGTCTTTGCATCTGAAGAGGGTTCTGAGGACTATCCTTGTGCAGAAATAGGGCCTGCTGACTACTATGGCTCCCTGAACAGTCACAGATGCATCTCAAGAACCTGATGATAAACTTTACAGGTGAAAGGTGCAAAGTAAGAGTAGAAGGGATAAGGTTTTCTATTATCTTGAATTTATATTCATCACCAAGTCCATTTCAAGTGAAGATTGCGTTTAACCTTCTTGTTTTTAAACAGTTTTGTTTATGCTCCCCGGTATTTAAGTGCAGCTATTTTCTGGAGACAGGTCAGAGCTCCAGGCAAAGTTCTTTATTTCGGTGCTGGGGGGCTCTCTTAAACTTTCATTTAGATATTTGGACAGTCTCAGGTTCCACTGGGCTGTTTGCTCTGATGTGGCATCTAAAAGCAACCCTCATTACTTGTTTTTTTCCTCCTCTTTGTAACATCCCCTTTGATTCTAAATTGAAAAACATCCTCATCCTGTAGACCCTCTGATCCTGCTCTGTCAGATTCATTTCTTACTGTGTAGTCAGTCCTGGAGCTTCTTCACTGCATCCCTTAATTTTGGTTCTTTTAAACTTTCATGAGCTCCATGTTTGTACTGCCCAGCCTGAAAAAGCTGGCTCATCTTTATGTTTTTTTCCTTTGCTTATCAAACTGTACCCTTCCTAAAATGTTCTCTGCTCCTCAGGAAGATGGGCATGTGACACATGCAGTTCTAGGAAAGGGGACAAAGGCCTCTGTAAGTGTAGTTTAAGAGTGCTTAAAGTTTTTGTCTAGTGATCTTTATGAGCCTGTTTGGCATTGTTTTCACTCTAATGGAATTCAGTGAAGGTTTTTTCCACTTTTTCCAGTGAAGGGGAGCTAAGTTCTCCAGAAAGTCTGTAAACTTATTTGTTCAATCAGCCCTTCCTCAAATCATGGTGTTCTCAGGGCTGGGAGAGCTGCCAGGAGCCCAGAGCAGAGCTGGGAAGGTGTGCAGGAGACGTGGCAGCACTGGGTGGTGGAAGACACTATTGCCTGCAGGGCCTCTACAGCGTGTCTTTTGCAGAAGTTGGGAAGTGAGTAGTGAACAAAACAGAAAACTGCAGTAAGAAAAAGGACAGCACCATGGTTTAGCTGGCTAATACCATCCTGGAGATTTGGATCTTGCCCCAGACAGAGTTTTTCGATGATACTGAACAAGTAATTGAAATGACCGTGTATTCACAAGTAACTACGTCTGTGTGTGGTCCCTTCTTAAGGCTGTCCACCTCGAGTCACTCAGCCCCTGGTTCTCAGAGCAGCAAAACACACAGCAATAAACAGAGTACATGGAGATTGACCCAAACACAGTGGCTTCTGCAAAAATACTGGCTATCCAACAAAACAGGCATCACGGGTGCTTATTCGCTTGCCTAACTGTAAACAGCTAATGTTTAAGTTAGGCATGTGGTTGCTTCTATACAATCAGAGAGGAAAAGGCTCCTCCAGATGGAAATACCCCACTGAAGACTTGACGCTGTGCATTCAGGCACTCCCAGAAGTCTCAGATTTATGGAGTGTGCTCAGAAAAAGTATTGTGTGGACTATTTGGGCGGGAGTGTCAATCTGCTCGAGGGAAGGAAGGCCCTGCAGAGGGATCTGGATAGACTGGATCGATGGGCCGAGGCCAACTGTATGAGGTTCAACAAGGCCAAGTGCCGGGTCCTGCACTTTGGTCACAACAACCCCATGCAACGCTCCAGGCTTGGGGAAGAGTGGCTGGAAAGCTGCCCGGCGGAAAAGGACCTGGGGGTGTTGGTCGACAGCCGGCTGAACATGAGCCGGCAGTGTGCCCAGGTGGCCAAGAAGGCCAACGGCATCCTGGCTTGTATCAGCAATAGTGTGACCAGCAGGAGTAGGGAAGTGATCGTGCCCCTGTACTCGGCACTGGTGAGGCCGCACCTTGAGTACTGTGTTCAGTTTTGGGCCCCTCAGTACAAGAAGGACACTGAGGTGCTGGAGTGTGTCCAGAGAAGGGCAACGAGGCTGGTGAAGGGTCTAGAAAACAAGTCTCATGAGGAGCGGCTGAGAGAACTGGGGCTGTTTAGTCTGGAGAAGAGGAGGCTGAGGGGAGACCTTATCGCTCTCTACAACTGCCTGAAAGGAGGTTGTAGTGAAGCGGGTGTTGGACTCTTCTCCCTAGAAACTAGTGATAGGACGAGAGGGAATGGCCTCAAGTTGCGTCAGGGGAGGTTTAGATTGGACATCAGGAAGAATTTCTTTACCGAAAGAGTGGTTAGGCATTGGAACAGGCTGCCCAGAGAGGTGGTGGAGTCGTCAACCCTGGAGGCGTTCAAAGGAGGTATAGACGTGGCACTCCAGGGGCTAGTTTAGGAGTCATGGTGGTGTTAGTTGATGGTTGGACTTGATGATCTTAGAGATCTTTTCCAACCTTAGTGATTCTATGATTCTATGATTTGATTGTGTGCAAGTGCATTAAATTCAGCTGTCAAACCAGCTGATGGAGTACCTTGCATATCTACAGTTAACATCACGCTCTGGGAAGCATCCGATCTAGTATATGAGTGTGGGACAGTCATTGAGGGTGTGTAGCTACATTGATGTAAGGGTTTGACAGAAAAGATTGAGTGCCACAATAGTAAATTATAAGGAGAAACCAGCAATTCCAGTACCCAGTATCTTGGGTACTGAAAGAAAGAGATAAAAGAGCGGTAAAATAATTAAGGACTGTGTTGTAAAATTTAACACAAGAGAGCTTCAGAGTGACATTCATTTTGTCATTTCCTAACTTCTGAAAACTTAAATTACTTTCTCATTTATTAATATAATTATATAAAAGGCATGGTCTTAGATGTTTAGATGCTGGTGAATATCTCCTGCTCTCTTTTTATGCTGCTGAGGCAATGGCTTTTGGCCTCTGCTAGTGGTCATGATAACATTTTAGAAAGTGTTTTCTGGCCTAGGTGGTGTGGTGACACTGGAGCAGATGTTCTATAGGACCTTCTGGACTAAATACCTTTTGCCCAGCCAGCTGTGACTATGGGCCCGCTGGCCTTGTGCAGGAGGAAGGGAGCTGCTGGTGCACAGCCTTGGTCTAGATCATAGAATCATAGAATCATTGGGTTGGAA
>WAAD01010043.1:126164-145496 GCA_013389945.1 Fregata magnificens | reverse complement strand
CGGCGCCTGGAACCGGCCGGGCCCGCAGCGCCCCCCGGCTCGCCCGCAGCGAGGCTGCGTCTGAAGTACGCGTCGGGAGCGCCTCCTGCTCAGGAACTGCTAATTTACTGCTCGTAATGAAGAGATAATACCTACGCGTGTGTGCGTAACAGATGTAGGTATGCTAAATTTGTTAGCGCAGATGAAAACACGTAACTATGTTTTTATAGATAACAACGTTAAAACACGGGTGCTAAAGCTGTTGGCAAGATATTGATACGAAAATGCTCTTCCCCACCCTTAGGTCTCCGGGTGGTCCTGCAGGCAGGGCTGTGCTGTCGTCTTGCACCCATCCCAGCCCTGCTGTGACACCTCCTCCTGCTCTTCCCACCTACAGCCTGGCTCAGGACCATGCATGTAATAAGTCCCACTGGCATCAGATTACACCCTTTTTTTTATTAAAAAAAAAAAAAAAGCATTTGAGCAACTTTAAGTTTTTTCCAGGGTAGCTTTGATGTTAGTTTAACATGACTCTGAAAAAACATCCCTGCTTCCTTGGCTTCATTTGCACACTGTGAGGAACATGGTAGCTCACCAGAAGTTAGCTTGGCAGGGAGTTTGGATAATTGATGTACCTGATAATCCACAAAGCGTTTGATCACTGAGGAGAGTTATTACAGTGTCTGTCTTTAACATACCCAATTAGATTTTGAATGAGGTTTGCTGGCACATAGCTTCTTTACCAGCCAGCTAGTGATTAGCATTGCCAATACAAGTTTTCCGAGAAGCCCACTAGAGGCACATTGAAGTAAAATACTTGCATAAAATAATTAACACCCATCTTCCCAGTAGTCCAATTGCAGCCATACCAGGTGAATCAGGAGTTTTGCAACAGATGCTGTACCATAAAGTACCAGATGTACAGCAATGGAGTTAAATACTAAATTCACTGCACGTTGTAAAGTAGCAAAGGCAGGGTCAATTCACCAAATTTAGCTGGGGTCTAACATGCAGCTGATGTATGTTTTGCTGGCTGCTTGTTATTTTGGCAAGAGCCTAACAGTAAAAAAAAAAAAAAAAAAAAAAAAAAAAGAAGAAACATGAGGTTGACAGAGTTCCCTTTCTTTTCCCTACATAAAGGTATTCAAAAGAATATAGAAATTCTTGAAACATTTGTAATTCCTGAAGAGTCTCTGCTATACTCTAGAAAAGATGCTAACTGTTGCATTGCTTCTAAAAATACTTCTCTTTAGGTTTATCATTTCCTATCCAAAACCAAATGGAATTACTAAACTATTTCATATTCTTTTATCCAGCTGAATAACTGAATTTGCCTTGTCTGGTTTTGTTATTGTAAATATGAAACAAGGAGGAAAATAATAAAGCTGGAATACCATAGACAGATTAATAGATACCACCAGTGTGGCGGTCAACCAGGATTTACATGATCAAGGGCTCTGCATGAACCTTTCTATTGATAAATACTGAAACCTGAGGAAGGAGACAAAGAACAAGCAAAAGAAGATCAATAACAGCCTGTTCAGCATGGGATAGTCAAGTACATAAAACAATTGATAATTAATTACCATGCCCCATGGCATGTAGCTGCAGTATCCCAAGACAAAAATCTCGAATCCTTATTTATGACTATCACAACCACTAGTTCTCAATCACTAGCAATGAATGCAGAAACACCCTAAATTATAGGGAACTGTTTAGGTATTTCAGCACATCCAAACTATATTAAACAACTATTTGCCTATGGCAAAAACTACTATAGCCATAGCGAATAGGTGAGATCTTGTTTCTCATTGAGTGGCAACATTTTCATTCAATATAGCTGGAATTGCATCCTAAGGTTTAATCAGAAATAATGGTTATTCAATAGCTATTTTAAGCCCATATTTCATGAAATCAAGCCAGTTTAAAGAAGAAAAAAATCTCATTCACATTCAAGTTGCTAAACTCTGACCTGATTAAAAAAATGATTATTTATATATGCGGTGCTTGTACAGGGGCTTTGTGCCATCTGAACCTCTGGCTAGGGGACAGAGGTTGCTCATACACCTATCGCGTGAAGTCTTGATATATTGCTCATGAGAAGAGGGAGGCTGGCTACCATATCGGGGTCATTTCCTCAGGCATCCTTTTGCAAAAACTCTGGAACCTTGTTGTATAAAGCATATCACCTTGTCAGTAAAAACTTATAAGGTTAAGTTGCTTTACCATGTTATAAAGGTCTTCAGGAAGAAGACCTTTGTGCGGATACAACCTTTTGAGATTTAGAACCTGCTTTATGGAGAGGCTTGAGAAGTTTCATGATCTGTAAGCAGTTCTAAGTAAAGACAGGCAACTGGATTGAAATATAGGCCTTTGGAAACTTTTTTCCTCGTTCCTGTTTATTTAAAAGAAATAAGTAACTGACTGGATTACTCGAGCTACAACAGTACATCATGATTAAATTCTCCAGTGTTACTATCTAGCAAGAAATCTGTGATACATAAAGGGTAATATACAGTGAAAGACTTTAGTGTTCCTTATAGGAAAAATGATGTAATTAAAGCCAATTTGAATATTTTTGAATCTGAAATTCATTAAAGATTTCAAATTCATACAGTGGAGGAGACTTGCAATGTCCCCAGACCAGCGGCAAGAGCTGAGGTAATGACTTAACAGTTTAAATTACTCTTTGGGATTCCCTTCACATCCTGCCTTTTGTGTCTTTCATACAGCATAGCAAGGTTTTTAAAAGGGAAAGACTATTTTGATTTTGTATCTTTTATGATACTACACATATATTGTTAACACCAAGCAAATACATACTGATAGTTTAAAAAAAAAAGTATGAATATATAAAGTGTCCAGTGATCCCAAAACAGCCTTTAAGTTTTTCAGGTAAAATATTTAAATAATCAGAGAAAGTATTTCATGGTGGGCAGGTGCATGAGGGGAAATGACTCTTCCAAAGCACAAAAATGGTGAATCTACAGAAGTCTGCCTAACACCACTCTGAGTCACATAGGTCTGTAGTTATTTCATGGTCACTGGGTCAAAGATCAACATAAACTAGAAGTAAATATCTTTCATTTCCAGCATGTGGATAAGTGTTTCCAATTATTCACATGCAGTTCATTCACCTGAACAGCAGCAGAGTCATCTCCAGTTTCTTGAACTGCGTGCAGCAGTGCTCAACCAGTCCTTTTGACCCCAGCAACAGCCAGGCAGCCAGTGACCTCCTGCTGCTGCTGCAGCAGCTTGCAGTCCTGTCACAGCACAGGCTGGCAACCACATCCTTTCCTCAGGAACCCAGGTGACACAGGCCAGATCTTCTGGGAGGCTAAGCTAACATCAGTACTGCGGAATCGGTTGAAGTGGGAACACAATAAAGCAGAGGGAGGGAATTCCAGAAGAGAGAAAGGGTTTCACAAGAGCAGACAACAGGAGATAGGACAGGTAAAGAAGGGAAGGAACATCAGGATAGGAGAAAGATGAGATAAACTTTGAAGGCTAGAGATTGACAGCAGACATGGAGGCAGAGATATCATTTGGCCCTTTGTTTAGTGCTCAGAAGATCTCAGGACACCACATGTTGTCTCCATGGTTTGGAAGCCCTCCATTGCCATGTGCACTTGGTACACACAGGAGAATTTGGCAGTAACGCAGTCCCCACACCGGTCAGGCCCTGTATCTCTGACAGAGACTAGAGCTCATTAGGAGCAAGCCTAGAGCAGACTTTCCAGTTTGGTTTCATGGTAAGCGAGAACAATCAGGGGATTCACTTAAAAAACCCATTATGGCTCTGATTTAACATGCCAATGCAGGCACTCCTTTTAGCTACCCAATAATCTGTTTTCCTAAAGGGAGGCATTACACTTTTAAAGAATTTGCTCTCCCACTGGGAAATGGAGAGTCACTTGCCTATCTCAACAAAAATCTATGGGAGTTATACTGGGACATATGCAGCTACAATCAAATTAGGGAAAGATTCATACAACCTATATCCAGAAATGTGTGCTTCATGGTTGTACAGGGAAAAAGATTAAAATATTACTGTTCCTGTAACAATAATCCCACACACACATGTAGGAAAGACTGCAATTATAAAGCAGCAACATCCTAAGCAAAAAGGAATCAGGATTCTGCTAATATAATTACCATGCTTTATGACTGCAAGAATTTGACAATAAATGTTTTAAGATCTTTGTTATGGGATGGTCTCGCAGATCATATGGTCTTTTAGCTTCCCAACGAACATTTGGGCTTGAGTACTTACTTCTTTAAAGAAAACTTAGCCATAATTCTGGTTTTCTTTTGATCTCCTTTCTAATGCATAAGGCAGATAGATACTTGCAAAGCCACAGTAAATCATGAAGAGATTCTCCTGAATCTGAAGAAGAAATCATTCTCCTGAGAAATTTAAAGGGAAAAAGACTCTCTTGTAGTCAATAGACACATGAGGAGCACATTAAATTGCTAAGATGTTTTGCTTCATAGTTGCAAACCAGCCACTAGAGGTCAGTGGTTTGGAATAAAACTAGCCCATGGAAGAATCATTTCATTTCAGCTGATGAAACCATATCATCAAATGAAATTTCCAGCCTTTGAGTAAGAAAAAAAGAACTCTTAAGGTTAGCAGCACTTATCTTCATCCGAAAGCAGAAAGCTAGTTTAAAATTCTTAAAAGCAATACCAGGTACATAATCCACAATATATCAAAACAACAACTCTTATCTCTACAGTAATATGCAGACATGCACAGGAACACAGGACTGGAGGAAGCTTCCTGCATCATCGGGTCTAGTCTCCTGCTACTCCACCTGTCTTACAGTCTCTTACATGAACAAATCAAGGGCCAGCTTAAAAGCAGCTTGATTCTTCTCCTTGCAAGAACAAAAACTTGATTACAAGAACGTGAAATAAGCTTGACTAGTATTTTTGAAGTGTATATAGGCAAGATTAGAAGCACCTATGCAGTGCACAAATCATTTTTAAGAACTATTTCCCTTACAAGTGTGTAACACTCTGCAAAGAGAGAAGGCTGGCAGAGGGCAGGAAGAGGCTTTTTAATCATAAAGAGCAAAATGTATTAACATATCCAAGTGGCAAAAACCCCTCAAAATAGTACGTTTTATTTAGTTGTTTATCTGCTGCTGTAAGTATACATTGATCCACAGCACATACACAGCAAACAAACGTCTTGCTTACCTCTACCCCAGAGTGATGTTAAATTTGAGAATTAAAAATGTGAGCAGAACCACTGGATGCTCAACAAATGTATGCTGAACTAGTGCTTGATGCTGTAACTGTAGTTCCTAAGGTTTCAATATTTCTCTGTATTATACAGTTATACAGCTGATAAAATGCCAGTGGAGACATGAGAATTCAGAAAGTCAACTTCAGATTTCCATCTGCCATTACAAAAAAAAAATTGCTAATAATGGCTTTGATTTAAACTTTATCACTGAAAGGATTCACAATTATTTTTGCTGTGCTTTAGTCAGAACCTAACCGAAGTTGCTATAGCAGAAAGCACGTTGAAAGGGATTGTAATAGACAAGCATCCGTCATCTCAAAACACTGTTTGGTCAGATTTTCTAGATTAAAAAAATTAAATCAAAAAATGTTAAAATGCTAAGTTACAAAAATCATGTTCTATATGTGTCTTGGCACACAGAAGCAAACATACATCAGGACAAAACCCCANGATTGCCAATATAAAAATGTACCAAAGCAACGCGGAAAGAGAAAAGCTAAAAAAACCCAACACCCAAGAAGCTCAATAGCAATATAGACCATAGTAAGTGTTTATTTCTCTACTTTTCCACTACAGGAGCTTCAAACATAATGGACAAGAACATATAATTCCACTGCAGCTGTTTTCCATTTTAAGTAAACCAAGATCAGCCTGTCAGCTCTTGTACA
Organism: Fregata magnificens; assembly: GCA_013389945.1. Classification (NCBI taxonomy): domain Eukaryota; kingdom Metazoa; phylum Chordata; class Aves; order Suliformes; family Fregatidae; genus Fregata; species Fregata magnificens. The sequence continues at coordinate 139,595 of WAAD01010043.1, read as the reverse complement.
GTGTGGCAGCATCTGAACATGCTATTCCAATAGTATTTTAATAGAGACTAAATTAGAAATAATTTACAGCTAGAAAACTTACGTACTATCCAAAGAATACTGATGGCATAAAACCATGAATCGTGAATTGGGGTTTGTGAAAGCAACAGGGCACCCAGTAGGATTTCCATACCTCTTTTTATCACATAGAGCTGAAGTCTTCTGCGTTCTTGTTGTTTTTCTCCCCCTTCTTCCTCCTATTACATTTCTACCTTTATGAAAACTATAGTTGACATTGCTTAACCCTTGCAGATAATCACACCTTTATAATTTCTGATTTTCAGCTTAGTTTTCCCGTGAAATCTCAACCAACTGATGCACCATCTTCATCCAACATACTCTTGCTCTTCACATTGGCAAAGGTGTATGAATGAACATTCATAGGAACTGACACAGCAAATGAAAATACCATGATCTGCACTTGTTCTCAAGGAAACCAGTTTCCTCTCCCCAGGCAGGAGTCTGGACTGCTGCAACACTTCACCCGCCTCACAAGCAAGATATCACGGTCAGGCACACCGAAACCGGGATAAAGGGAGATGAACTCAAATTAAGTGTTGCTTTCTTTTAAGAGCAAAGTCTTTCACAGCTCCTCAGAACACAGTCCACACTACCACTTCTACAAAACCACAGCTGTATGGTGGTAGCCAGCTGTGGTAGAATAAAGCCCAGCTGGTTGACACTGGGGTTGAACAGAAGTCAGCTGTTTAACACACCATCACAAATCAGCTAAGTCTAGCCCACACGAAGAGGGAAACATAGGGTCACATTATTAACAACACTGGTTTACAAAATTTTGCTTACTAGTTGCAAAACAAGTATTATTATACTGATATAAATTCCAAGTAATCAAGCTATGACTCATTTTCAGTTCAGCAGTGGCACTTAGGTAGTGGGATGTAATCAGTCACAAAGTAACCTATTTTAAGATTAAAGGGACAGGACTCCTGCCAAAACACAGGTGTACAGTCAACTTTGTTAACACCTGCACTGAAAATATGGCAGTAAACTGAGCACATAGGTAATTTTTTTGACAGGACCTGGTTACCTATGCCAGGTGTAAAGCAGAATAGTTCCAATGACTTAGAGACAGGGATCAACTTTTTTTTTGTTTTGATATACAGCTTCTTCTCTTCCTTCTTCTCCAGAAAAAACAAATGAGAAGCCGCAGTAGCTCACTGCATCCTGCACTAAACACACAAAAACCAAACCAAAAAAACCACAACACCCAACATGCACCTAGAACATTTAACATGGAAAGCTGTTGGTCAGCAACTCAAACTCAGAGATTTGAACTTAAGCAACCAGTGCTTTTTTGGAACACAACATTGGTAATATTTTAAATCCAGAAAAAACTACACAATTTGATTTCAAGAACGTCAACAAAACCATAGCTGTATCAATACAGAAAACAATTTAATTTGTTTCAAAATAAATATTTGACATACAAAGCACATACAGTGAAAAAGGGTCACAATAAATTACAAATGGAGATACTTGCTCGTTCACTGAGAAAAGCCCTTGATATTTCCAATTTCATGCCATCAAATTTATCATTCTTGCTGATTTAAGCACAGCACTAAACAAATATGGATCCCAGTGCTTTCTTTCACAGGTACTGGCATGGATAATTTACTGCAGTGATCCAATTTGAAAATCAGTAGGGACCAGTAAATCACTGCATAAAAGAAAGAGCGAATGAGGTGCTTTTTCCTTAGTGTCAGCAGCCTGTGATTATTATGTTTATTAGATTTTCTTGAAAGGGCTTCACATTTTCTCAAATATGCAGGAGAACTATATTTCCCCTCTGAGCCCCTACATTAGCATTTTGTGCCTCAGTCCTTGAATACAAGTAAAAGATGAATTTTTCAATTCATTTTAGAAGTTTGTACCATCTGGATGGCACAGAACTAAGCAATGAAACTCCCTTACCTGCACAATATCTGCTATTATCACAGAGCTAGCTTCCGCAGAAAAGTTAATAAGTAATGGTGACATTTTATGAAAAAGATTTTTTGAATCCACATTTAAGATTGAATTCAATTACATTATCCATACTGATAACGCATCTTTGAAATAAAGGATTGCTTACGGTTCTATCCTTAAAAGGCAGTTTAAAACAGCAAGGCCTGACTCTTCTTGTGATTTTAAGAAACTTACAGCACATTAAACTATACTGAAATTGGTTAGTGTATATTTGTACTGTAACTAACCACAAATACTTACGCTGCAGCAATTAAAAATTATAGACAATTGCAACAGACCAGCATACCCTACTAACATCTGGCATATAAGTGCTTGCGATCTTATTCTATTCAGTTTTTTTCCTCACCAGAAAGATACCAGGGGCCACACCTAGCTCCTGCACATGACAATCAATTTTTGACATCTCTTTAAAAGAACATGCTGTTCTAGCTCAATGGTCTTTGCTACCCTTAATCTGAGCACCATAAGGTACAGTATTTTCAAAACTGTTTAAGCAGCTGTTAGTATAATTTTGGAAACAGGACCAAAAAGTCATATGTGGTATAGAAACGAATGACAGTTCCCCCTGGACTCTGGTCCAACTCTATTTTCTTCTACTTCCTGCTCTGCCAGAGCTCTTACATCACCTCAGGCGAGTGCTCTTTCCTTCCATGCCTTAGTTCCCGTCTGTAAAATGGACAAGAACTGTACTTCCTTAATTAGCAATGGATCTGTACAGCAAACGTTGCAATACAGGCACCTAAGGATAACAAGGTCCAATACAGACTGTAAAAAATAACCAGCTACATTATTTGTTTGGACAGTACTATCGCATATATAGTTAGCAGCTCAAAAATTGTTGGAACAAATAGTGGCTCATGATTATAATATATTAAAAAAATCCTTAAAACCTGTAACTTAAAATACTAACAGATATTGCTCCCCTTGAACATCCATCAAAGAAGAGAGCAAATCATAAAACTGACAGCACAAAAATGACAATAGAAGTATAAAATTAAATAGAAGACAATAAAGGAAAGGATTGATGCATTAGTGAATTACTTTGTGTGTAAGAAATCCCAACTGGCATTAGCTACTCCAACAGACCTAGTGGGTCCTGATGCTTTATTTATCTGCAGGCGTGAACAGACAAGTCTTACAAGGGAGCGTCACTTCAGCAAGTTTGTGCACAGCAAGGGGTAGGTCTACCCACAGAATTTATGCAACAGCACTTTAACTTATGAAAGCTAAGACAATAAAAACAATGACCAGTGTGATTTATGCCACTGGAAACAGTTACCACATTAGGTAGACAGCCTTTCAGTAGGACAAAAACTCCTCTGCTTCACCATTGGGGTGGGTAGGCATTTTATGGTCAGTTGCAAAATCTCTCTACTACCACAGGCTTCTGTTACAGCTTCTGCAAAACAGCTAGCTGCGGACAACACAGCAGCATGAACATACAGTTCTTTTCACCAGAAAGATCTCAAGCTATCAGGACACAACCAGCATTTCATATGTTTAATTGTTAGTATAGAAACTGTCACAAACTGTGGTAAGGAAGCAGGCACAAGGACAGAATGTTTTTGCCAGCATTGAGTAAATTCAGTATTATCACTCAGGCAGCCTAAAGGCTGCAATAAATATGACAGTTGATGCAGAGTGCAGGTCAGCTGCCCTATTTATCTTTCTTGGAAGTTATTCTTACCCCATTGTTCCATGTTTTCTTGGCACATCAGAGAGGTAAGTTTTACCAGGCCACAAGTAAAATCCAGGCCTCATTTGTCAAGCAACTCCTTATAAGGCAAGAATATACTGCTAGCCAAATCAAATCCCATTTATGAAAGATCTTCCTCTTGATCTATTTTTAAGACTTAATAGAAAGAGTTAACAAGAAATTCGGTATCCACATATAAGTTCTACTTCGTGGCACCATCTTTCAACTCTCTACTTACTGAAATCTCATTCACTTGTTCCTTTTAATCCTCCTTGCCCATTCATAGGGTTGGATCTCAAGACTTAGCATCCTTCAGTTACAGTTGCAATACATCAGATTCAATTTAGACTCTTCTCTAATTTAATGACAGCATACAATTAAAGGAGCAGTAGACTGCACCATAACAGCAGTCTTAGACCACAAAAATTTGCTCAGAAGTAACATGTTATTTTGCTTACACTAATTACGGAAGTATTTATTTGCCTTCCACTCCCAGTATGGGGGACCAACCTACATGACCAAATTAATTTTTAAATCAGTCGTGCAAAGAGCTGAACAGAGTCTGATGTCACCACTCTAAAAATATACCATGTACATACCATATCATGAAAGAGGGTCTAGAACAGTGCTGAAGAACTGAAATTGTGAGAAGTAGGTCTAGATTTCTGCTCTGATTAGACATCATTGTTGCAGTGCTTATTCTTAGGTTAAATTCTGAAGGAAAGGGTCATAAATTTTTGCACTTTAGAAAGCAAAAATTCCCTATAAAATAATTTAGAAGTGCACAAGACATTACGTNATTACATTTAACACTCCTTTTATTGCAGTATAAATTTTAGTTTTTATAAAATCCTCAAATTACAGGATATACATAGAGTGAATCTTGGTGCAAGTCTTTAGCAGCTATCAAGCATTACTGCATGCAGTTGCTTCTGCAGTGTGCAAGTGTTCTATAAATAGCTAATCATGTTCAGAGAGCAGGACAAGTAGTCAAAGAATATCATATTCAATTACCAATTGGTCCATCAGTACCAAGAGGTTGAGCAAAAAATGAATTAATTGTATAAATACACGGCTCTGATCTAACAAACTAATACAACTCTAAAGTCTGAATGATATCCACATCAATGATAACTCAACAGTTACAGGAAAATATTTTGCTTCAAGACTGTTTTCAAAAATGTTTCACATAACTATTCTTCCTTGGTCAGAGAAATCTTAAGTACAGTGCTATAGAAGTTTACAAAAGGCCAGTGAAACCCCTTTAATTTTATGCAGTTGTAATATTAACATTAACTACAGAAGATTAGGCAAATACTTTGCCTTGAATTTATGGAAAGAAGTTGTGTTCAGACAGATAATATTCTTTTTCCACGACCTACCTTTCAGCTGCTGGGTGAATGCTTAATCACTACTCAATTTAATATTCAATTCTGTAGTCATGACAGTGGCTTCAGATCAGTCATCAGATGGATTTATGCCAAAAAATCCTACAACCATTTGTTTCAGAAGCTGCCTAAACAGGTGCAATCCTTTACACAAATTTCCCATAACAATGAGAGTCTCAAAAACTGGAAGAACAATTTGTATAGAGCTAGCTACAGATTAATTTTCTAAAAAGCTGACATGCTTGAATTACTGCAGTCTCACGTTTGTGTAGACACAAGAACAAATCTGCAATGATTCTGCAAAAGTTACTTTGTTTACATTGATTAGTTCACTTAAGAAATGGTTAAAAGTTTAAGCATTGCATCTTTGTCTGAAAAACCTACAGGTCAGCAATTTGGCCTGGTAAAACATCTTCTTATGACAAGATAGCTGCACAGAGTGTTCTGTGATCAGAGTCTTGATATTTCTTCCAACAACGTAATGTAAGACTATGTCACAAGGTAGAAACTTGTAAGAGCTCTTTTTAAGTAATATTAATAAAAATAGCCTCTCCTTCAGAAAAGATGTTAACTATGCCAGCTTGATAGATTTTAATCCCTTTTGTTAAATTCAAAGTGGGCCATATTTTTACACTCAGTATAGTAATTTAGACAAAATGGCTCTACAGATACATTTAGTAAGCAGAAGAATACTGTCCAAAGTGCACTGCATAGGTATGTGTACCAACTGCTATCCACTGGAGACATCCTACAGTACCTATAGTTCCAACTAACATAAACCTACTGAGCACAGACTTCTTAAAGTTTTAATCAACCTCAAACAATCCTTGATTCCTAAAAAACCAATTCTGTATGACTGGGCATGTTTTGGGTAGGATGCAGCTACTTTTTTTCTCAACAATTAGCAATACAGCATAGTAATTTTAAGTTTCCATGACTTGCTTTTGATATGCTAAATTTCATATTATCTCCAAGAAAAGCATATACACATTTTTATACAGCCTGGAGTGAGATCAGTGGAACACCAGGAATTTATAATCATCAGCAAAAGTGCCAGCTGCTCATAATGTTCACAAAACACAAGTGCCTGAAATTCGGCTATGCAACAGTTGGTGCCAATCTGCTTATAAAGGAAATGCTGCTGAGGCATAGTCTTCTTACAAAAACAGGGCATGAGGGCTTCATTATTAAGTGTTCAACAACAATCCTCAGCTCAGTGAAGAGAGTCCTGAAAAATCAGATTTAAAGAGTATTAAAATCCTACAGCATTTATTTAGTAACCATAACCTAAATCTTTTTCATTTACTTCTTTTCTCAACACCCCCCCACTCTAGTTAGCAAGTTCCTTAGATCAGTGTTGCAGTATCTTGCAAGAGCTTCAGAATTCTTGTCCTTTAAACATTAACATTTTAACTTTAGTTCGGCAACTTCCAGCTGAGAACAGATATAAAGACAGCAGAAAAATTCCACCTTCAAGCCAAAACCCTCCCCAAAACAAAAAAACACAAAAAAACCCCAAACTACTACTAAAAAAACAGAAAGAGTAATGCTTTATCAGAAATAGAGTAAGGTGTTGAGAGGTAGTTGTGTGTTTGCACTGCTTCTTGCAAGAACCCTGCACTCTAGAAGCAACTATTATGAGACAGACATGAGAAATAAAACCCACACCAGTTTCCCTTAAAACTACATAAATGCCAGCAGAAAACCTTGGATAAACTAGTTCTATTAAAAGTTAGTTTTAGTATTGCACAACTTAAATTATTTTCAGATACCAAAGTAAAGCACCTTCATAGTTGGGTTTGTTGTTGTTAAAAAAAATACATGTAGTAAGATGGAAAAATTGATTTCTTACAAAATAGTAAGGAATAGGAGGCGATTAAATTTATGATTCTCAGACCTGTCTTTGCATACCATGGCAGCCAAAGCCACTTCCTTGGTACTTTAGCAAACCACTTTCTAATCAGGTAGCGATCAAACTGGAAAGTATGCTGACAAAATCTTACGCTATGCAACACTTGTCGTAAGAAAAGTTCTGAGAAAGCACTGACCTGAGCAAATCCTCATAGAAATATTTATGGTTTCAAAATGTAAAGCAATAGTATTGGCTTGACCAACTTTCAAACAAAATCAATGAGTCTCTACTTCAATTATAATTAACCTGACTTACAAATTTAACTAAAGGAGGTAATGAACATGTTTAAGATCATCCACAGATTTTTTTTCTCTCAACATTGCACAAGTTCATAAATGCCTCTTCATGTATAGACTTAGCCTCAGATAGGCCTGGAATCCAAAAATAAGGATATCTTTCTGGTAAATGGTTGCAGAACAATTAAAAGACTTTCTTCTCCCAATGCATATTTTTAGTTACGCAAGCATGTTCTGAAAGCTCCCACTCAAAGATGGTGGTACATTTCAGAAAAGTTCAGTTACGTGAAATAAATGTAACCTTGGACCAGCTGGGGTTTTTTTGGCATCCAGGTGTATTCCACATTCTATAATTACCATTTGCAGATTTCATATTACAAGTTATGCATTCATTTTAGAATGAAAAATTTCTGAATGCCTAAACACTATGCAGTTAAACATTAACTTCTGAAATCAATTTAGTGCTTACCGACAGTATGGGTTTCGCCGAGAGGAGTAGCGTAATGTAAGAAACCTGTAGTAAATGAACGGCTGGAGCAGACTCCCTTGCCCACTGAAAGAGAATAGAGAAGTAGAGCTTAACAACAGGACTTCTCCTAATAAAAGCAAGCAAACTACTTAGGCTCAAAAAAAGCTATATTGGGGTCACATTGGTTCAGATAATCTAGATCTGACAAGAAAAAAAGTACATAACCATAGACTTATGAAAGCAGAAACTTACATTATAGAATAAAACTGCTCAATGAAGCAGTTAAAGAAGTGCTGGTCTTGTATTGATTTTATATTTATAAAGTTTTTTATATGCCTCATTTCTGGTGGTGGGCAAAGAATCACAGAAGTGATGGTGGACACCTGTTCAGTATTAAGAAAAAGCTTGCTGGTCAAGCACAGAAATTGGCTGACACAAATAGTCCAGTTACAGCGAGCTTTTTCAGCTCTAATCATAGCACTTTGATTATCTGGACCATATTTCTAGTACCTTTTGTAAAACTTCTCAGAATACACTGGAGACTATTATAGATGTATTGACATATTAATGCCAAGCTGATATCCGACTATTTCAGTTACACTGAAATTAGATTTTGATACTTTACAAAGCTGCTGTTGCACATGACGGTGCTGTAAAATAGTGAAAGGGCAGCATACGAACCATACATAGCAAAGCGCAGAAATACCATGAGTTTAATGACTGAAGCTTCTTTATATAACACAATATTAGAAAGCTCTGTTTGAAGATGAACGTGACAGTTCCAGTAACTAGAGCTCCTTCAAGTATGAGCAATACCTTTACCCAGAAGAAAAAAATACAAAGTGAAAAGGAAAGTGAGCTACAGACAGGGGAAAAGAGGAAATCTTGCACCTGTACAGTATTTACAAGCAGTTTAATATGCTAAAACAGTTTAAAGAACAAATTCTCACAATAGCTGCACTTAACCATTATACTATTTTAAAATTTGATATATATCTTTTACAAGCTTCAGTATCTAAGAGATGACTTATCAAGTAGCAACACTTCACATACTAAATTCTCCAGAGAAGGAAAAAAAAGTTCTCCTAAAGAGAAGCTTAAAGCACTTGAATGTTTCAGATACTGGATACAGAGTGTATCTGTCAGCTGGTAAGTGGCCTTAAATGAAATGGAATCCTTCAGGGCTGAAGCATTGAAGTGTTCAGCTGACATATCAAAAGATAAAGACAAATTATGCATTCTATCAACTTCCAAGAAGATAAAGCCTCCCTTCTGCTGCCTGTGAGACCACTCAAGACAAATGCGCTCACTGTGCTATGACTTATATAGAACAAAGGCCATTATTCCCCCTCCAAATATTAAAAGGCAATGACCCAAATTTCAGTGACTGGCAGGTTGTTATGCCTACATGACTTAAGTAGGATTCTGACATGCATATGGCTCAAGATCCCTAAAATGAATTCAACACGCTGCACAGCAGGCAAAATCAAATGGGATTATAAAAAGAGAGACAAGGGTCCCTGGTCAGAAGGAACACAGGAGAGGACATAACCCACCCCTGCTTGCACACTTTTAGCACAATGAAATTTCATGCCACTTACTTTTGAGTATTGAATTCCAGAAATTTAAGAGTTCACTTTCAGTGAAGCTAAAGAGCTTAATATTCTATTACACTGACCAAAAATAAACTTACTGAACAATGTAGGAGAACGCAAGTTACAGGCCTGAAAAACTGATTTGACCCAACAATGTCACCTATGCCATGAAAGGGAAGGGTTTTTTGGTGGTCAGTTACATCAGAGTGAATGCTTTTTGATTTCATGATGCATCAACTTGAGAAGTCTAGGAATCAAATAAATTTAAATCTAAGTTCAAGCCTTGGTCAGCCATAATCATACAAATGGTGATCTGTGACCCACAGAGTCCTCGACTGCAAAAAGTAATCTTGTGTAGAAGGTTTCTAATTCTGAAAATATTTGTGGTAATTCTTACCTGAAGAGCATAAAAACTGTAGCCGGCATCAGGAAAATTTCATTGCAAGCAATGAACTTTAGAATATTCTGTTGATTAGCGTTCAGTTTCTCTAAAAGATTTCTCAGAAAGGGCAAACTATTCGAACTTCGTGCCTTTAAAGAAGAAAAAGATTGCCAGAAAACATACAAGTTACACCTATCTTCTCCAGCACAAAGAAATCAAAACACTAACAAATATTATTTACAACTCATTTCAGCATTTTAAGACTAGATCTTTTAAAGGTATTGAGATTAGTATCCCAAAGAAAACTACCGGAAGCTTGGAACTCCATAATTACATAGAGTTCAATTAAAAACATGAGGTGTTGCCATTCCCTCACCCACCCATTTTAGGTTCAACTGCATAGAGATGGCCATCAGCCTTATTCTGTCCACTAGGAGTAAGTACTTATGGTAGCAAGATAGCCTAGTTAGGAACACCAAAGGTTAGAGTTACATTAAGCTGCACAAGGCAGTTCATTGAGCAGCAGGTCCAACTCGCAAGTATTTTGCCTCCTAGCCTCACCCTGCAGTTTGTTATTTTACTACTGAAATAGAACATTAAATTTCACAGGCTACGGTTTACCTTGAAAAGACACATCTTGAGTGTCAACTTAACTGTTACACAGCATTTGCTTCCTTCAAAGAACAGCATTTGAAGAAAAATAATTAGTGTCAACTCCAACATATCATTGAGTCAAAACAGAAGATTAGATTCTCTCAGATTCTCTGTGCTGAGATTCCATACTACAATTTCACTCTAACTCCTCTAGTGTAGCTAAAGGAAACCATAGCTGCAACTCAACCCTGTTTATAAACCCCAAGAATACTACCAGTATTAATTGTTATCATACTTACATCAAGAACCTTCTTTGTATATGTGGCAGCATGAAGCAGAGAGAACAGCAGAACTGGAAAAATACTCACTGAGGCAAGCGATAAGGAAAATTATAGGCTGCAGAAGTGCTTCATTTCTCCGTGATGTTATGCTAACACACAACTCATAGCCTGATGGCTCTTTGCAAGAGGTTGGCTGGAATGACCTACACTGGATTAAGACATGTATATGTCTAATAACTATAGCTCTTCCCTTTGCTTCTTACACCTTCTCTTCACTATGCATTTTTATTAACTTCAAAATGTGTGTGTATGCAGGTTTGCAAGAGTACAACATACACCATTACACACCAGTGCACTTCTACTGAAATGCATTCTTTCTGCATGAAAGACACATGTGAGATTACTTCTTAAAATCTATCATATACATGTAGTCGTAATATTTTTTATTAAGAGATGCTACAAAATGCATTTCTTCACCAAAGAACATGCAGTTGCCAGCCATTCAGATTTTAGAGAGCAAGAATGTAGACATTCCTCTGCCAGAAACATTTTAAGAGTAGGACATTAAGCATACAAAGTGGCACAAAGAAAAGCCAGTTCTTACATGTCACCTTTGACAAGCCACAGGAGTAAGGGGGTTTTTTTGCAGACTTTTATCTGTTTCATAAATTATCTGGAAAAGCTACTACTGAATAATTGTCTCTCTACATGATATATGTGCTACTTACAGTGAGGAGTCATATATAAACCCTGTACTGGTAATAAATGAAAGTTACCAACTTCTCAAAGTACCACATGAGGCTGCTCATAAAATCCACTGAATTTAAGTCTCAGGAAGAGAAAATGTAAGTAGCTGGAGACTGCAATGCACTAGTTATAGAGGCGATTAACCTGAATATGTATCAATCAACATAAGCCTCTCCTACTTTACATAGAGTATGTTCTACGAATAGCAAGCGTATTCTAGTTTAAACTAGTTTTTCAAATCATGGCACAGGTGATGGAAAGAATCAAGTTTTTAAGAAATTTAAAAACATTACCAGGATGACAAGTAAAGGATACTTGTAACAGGGTAGGAATTCACAAAGATAAGAGAGTACAACAGGTAGTGGCAGCTGTCCTCCAGCAAAGCCTGGGCCAGAAACGCCCTGCTAAGCTGAAAGTGCGGTAGCCTTTGGTGTAGTCGGAGGGCACTAGTAAGAGCATTTGCCAGCAAGGCACGCTGATAAAAGCTTGCTGCTTCATGCAACCTGCAAATCATCAGAGGAGACGTTACCATATGAACCAAGCCCCTGCTCAGAAGTCTTCCACCCTTGAGAATTGCATCACAGTTGAACAATACCTGAAGTATTTCTGTTATCATACATAAGCACTATTACCAAAATACAACTCAAAAACTGGTAACAGTGACTTACTGCAGGTGCCAAAGGTAAAGCAACTCAATATATTACTCCATAACTACACATAAAAACATGCCTTTGCCTCTGCTTTATAGTTGCTCAACACATTTTCCAAACACACCTAGAAGAGTGGTAAACCAATCTAAAAATCTCTAAACTATTCTGACAAAAAGCACCCAAGTAAGCCGAATAACAGAAATTTACCTTTACATGAAAAACAACTCCATGAAAAGGGAGTGTAGTTACTTTGTAAATTTTAACGCCATTTTACAAATTACAATACATACCCTAGAAGAGGCAGGACAAATAAAGCTGAGCAGTAAACTGTGAACAAGCGGGAAATCCACATTGCTGTATCCAACTTGTTAGCCATCAGAAATTGCTACATTAGAAGAAGAGAAAAAACCCAACCCCCACAGAAGTTGGTATCTTAATATTTGCATACAATGAACATTCTTCCCTTCTATGTTAAATTGCAAGTCCTTCTCCAACCTTGAACAGAATCAAATTATAGCTTGAAGCAAAGAGCATTTTTTTGTTCTGTATGAAACTTGACTCATATGATGTTACTAACCAGATCAAAAATAGCTTGGCTGTCTCAGAATCAAAAGGCTCCTTTGTACGTTACAACGAAAAACAGTGGTAAGATCTTGTGTCGAGGTAGTTTTTCCTAAACAAACCAACCTCACAAAACAGCCAGCTTCAAAAATGTATCATGCCAGGTCATTAGACCCGACTGAGTTTTGCATCTATTGCTTCAAGGTTCCTTTTAGAACACACTTCACACACCTGGGGCTAAATGTCCACACTTCTTACAGAGGGGGGAAAAAAGAAGGGGTCAGGTAAATTTAGCATAGCTACATCCTAAGGAAAGCGGCATCATTTTGACCTACATATTCTTGGCCTTAGAAAAGTTTTTAATGGTAATCTAGCACCCCTCCTGTTGCTGAGCTCTCCTTAACCCCAGCCCTCTTCACACATGATATAGTCCCCGTACCAGAAAGGCTCTAATAAAACACAGCATGCTTTCGGCCATTAGGTGCCAAAGAGTCAAAACATCAGCTTCCTTCCGCCTGAAAGAGCTCAACATTTTTTCCTAATTTGAAGCAGCTTTTGAAGACTGCTCTTCCTCTATGTTCTTAGACCCTTTTTATGAAGATGACCAGAAGTTAACCTAACTAACCTGCAAGCGTCTTCATATCGTTATCTATTAACTTGCTTGCACAATATAAGCGCAGACACACAGCTACAGCCACACGGAATTAACTTTGCCGGAGACATTTTCAGGAACGGCGGCGCAGCAGCAGCACGTTTTCAGTCAGCAAGTGAAAGAGCCGCTTCCCCCTGCCCGCGCCCGGGCGAGCAGCCGGCCATGCTGCGACTCCGGCAGGGCCCCCCAGCAGCACAAGGGCCGGCCCGGGACCCTCACGCCCCCGCCCCCACGAGTCGGGCC
>WAAD01010043.1:106474-118845 GCA_013389945.1 Fregata magnificens | reverse complement strand
CATCGGTCAGAAGGTTGAAGTGTAAGAAGCAAGCTGTAGCAGGTAGTGGGCTTAGTGACAGGAATGTGCTTGACAAATGAGAGATGAACAATAAGAAATGAGAGAATAATTTCCATGCAGCGGTATATTGCTCAGAGGTAGTGAAATCTGTGTCCTTGGAGATTTTCAAGACAGCTAGAAAAAGCCACAGGTGACTCAATGTCATGTTGGCTATGGTCCTACTTCAAGGGGGAGGTTGGACCACCTGGNTCTTTTACCACGTACTCCAAGTGATGAATTTTCAAAATCACTTTGTGGTACAGATAAACTCTGAAAACGGTAACTTTCTGCACTCTTTGTGAGATCCTATTCAGAAATTCAGTCACAGAAAACTGGATGGATGATTAGATGAGAGGGATATGTGGAAATATTTTTAAGATTTGATATTTGATATTATATTGTTTAAACACAGTGGACTGACATGTCTTCTGTAGACATTTTGTTGCTTTTTTTTTTTTGGAGAGGGTTATTTTTATTCATTCACAGCATATCCAATTCCAAACATAGGAGACAAATGCTCCAAGGGTTCCAGTTTATATAATTCATCCCTCTCTTTTTTATTTCATTCTATAACATTTAATTAGATTAATCTAGGTTTATAATCATTGCCAAAAAAAGTATATGCATATTTTATCCAACTGTTTTTTGTGGCCACTGATAATCAATAACAGCTTAGAACTTAGAAAAGATAAAGAATACATGGAAAGACAATCAGGTTAATTAGATTTGTCCTTCCAAACAGTCATAGGTAAAGTCCATCCATTTAAATCTGATCTAATCATGTGCTGAAGTGGCGTGAAATTGAATGAAATCAAGCTGTCCATATCCCAGAAAATGTTCTTACTGAGATATAAAAATCCTCAAGGATACCAATTAGTCAGATAGTCTACTCGTAAGTCAAGGATAAGTTTCTCACTCAGTCCTAATGCTTCCAATATATATATATTGACCACTGTGACTGGTAATGGAAGCGTATCCTTTGAGGCTCATAACTTCTTATTGAATTCAGCCTTCCGTGTTATGACTTTTGCAGAAAAGACCTATCTTACATTTCTTCTTTGGCAATCTTTGGTTGCTTATATATAACCACTAGTCATTACTTTAGTAGGAAGGTAAAATGCAGGGGGGTTAGGGTTCAAGGGAGATACCTGGCATTACAAAAAGGAAATTGTAAGCAATCTAGAGAGTGTCACAAGTAAAATGAAGAGTTAAACACAGAGCAAGATTATTGACATGGATGGCAGCTTCTGAAATATACTGGTCGATGATGTATCAGTCAGTGGCATGGGAGGAGACGTACAGGGAATTCAGGGAATGTCTGTAGAAAACTGTCTATACTCACTGTTAGCTTCTTCACTGAGGTTTAATGAGGCTTTTGGTGATAGGATTTTGGTGATAGGATTATTCTTGTTGATATGAATTTTGATGAGTTGCACGCTTCTGAAAGGTAAGCAAATGTCCTTGATCTCATTTTCCTAATCAAAAGATAAAGCAGAGATTTTTTAAAAATCTTTTTTGTCATAGATAAGATTGTCTTACATTACAGTTTGTCCAAGACCACTACGAATAGTTCTTTGGTAAGATAAGGTGTCTGGCACCTTTGTTTTAATCTTCATGGATGACATTAGGTAGACGGCCTTTATTAAAAGCCTTGATCTATTAAAAAGTCTGGCAAGCTTGTCATGTGATTCCTTCAGAGTCTTTTGTCTGCAGCAAGAAACAATGTGCAGAAGTAAAGTTTAAAATAGTTCCGATAGGAGCAGGAAAAAAGTTCTGGAAGTTCGCCTGACACGACAAAATTCACATGGCAATGACTGGATGGGTAATGAATATCCTGGGAAAGATGCTTAAAGGAAAAGGTACCCAGCCAGTGCTCAGAATAATTCCCCTGATAGCCCACTGGGGAGGCAGAAGCTATGAGGAAATGTCCTCAACAGGTAAATTCTTGGTGAGTGAGGTAGGAAAGACATGAAGACGTAAGTGTAATAAGAGTCATTCATGCTAAGGATTTTAAGCAGCATTCTAGGATTAAGACTGGCAGGGTGGATAAAAAGGAAAATGGGAAAAGAAGATGAAAAGAGAAAGGTGTTTTAGCACACTTAGCACAAGTAGAAAANAAGCCACAGGTGACTCAATGTCATGTTGGCTATGGTCCTACTTCAAGGGGGAGGTTGGACCACCTGGCCCTGGGATCACTTCCGATCAATATTTGTATGATTCTGTGAAAAGTGAGGGTCTTAAGCAGCAAAAATTAAGAAACTGGAACAACTAGTGATGGGTGTGACATCCACCATCATCAGGCTAACAAATACATGATGAAATAGCAGGCATGGTTGTTAAGGGGTACTGAAGGATAAGGACTCTTAAGGATTCATAGAAATTAAAGTGATGAGTGACAGTGAAGGTTAATAACAGAATAAACGTTCTCAGGAATTCCATCATTATGAAAAATGTTGATTTCTAAGATTCAGATGAAAGAATACAGGTTATTTGTAACCATACAATGCAGCAATTCCGAAGTGTTACGGCTCACAAACTTCCTCATCAATACTGCATCAACAAGCTGAGCTGCTGCATCAATCTTGGGTTTGGAAATAATACAAATATTGTAAGATAACCATCTATTGAAAATAACCCTGGCCTGAGCAATTGCAAGTTGGTATGGTTTGAAATAAATTGAAGAATAAACAAAAGACATTTATCTAAGCTTTTTATGTTTTGCAAGAATATATATCAGTAAATTAAGTAAATGGTTAGTGAGGTCATCTGTAAAGAGGAATTCAAGTACAGGTGAAATAAGAAAATAAAAATTATATATGCTGTAGCACGATGTCTGTAATTCCTTCTCCATTTTTTTTAAATGGCCAGGAGGAAAAAATCGAAATTTTAGGTAGTGTAGGCTACTGGAGGAGAAGACAGGGAGGTTGCTACTGATGCCACCACCCTCACATAGATCTGAATGAATACATACTTGTGAAAAGATACTGGAAATAAACATAATGGATGAGATTTCGTAATGTAGCAAACAATTTAAAAAAAAAAGAATTAAATTGTAAATCAGCTAAAAGTTAATATAAGTTTATGAAAGGTGTCAAATGGAGTTGTTCTTCTATAAAAAGGAAATGTAGTAGATTTCAGCTATCTCATCAGTTAAAAAAAAGGGCATGGTGCTGCACAGCACTGCTAGTGGAAATGGAGAAGAAGGGTATTAGAGGAACTGCAGGTAAGTGAGGAACTGGATCTGGCAAAGATGGCAAAGATTAAAAGGGGAAGACTGATGGGTACTTACTAATGTAGTTCCTTAAAGATAAATTGCAAGACTTTTCTTGTTCATTATGCTCATAATTGCATAATGGCATAGGTATTAGAATGGAGATAGGGTTATCTGCAGAGTTGCAAAGATAGAAGGCGTCTTCAGGACAAATAGATTGCTTTATCATGCAGGAAAAATCTGGATGGCTTCAGGGGCTTGAGAAGTAGAAACAAGATCAAATTCAGTAGTTCTAAATGCAAAATCATAACCACGTGGTCTCAAGAAAACTGCTAGTGGAAAGAAGCATCATCTGGAATTGACCTCAGTCGAGCTGAAGGTACCAGACTACCAAAGCACAAATATGAGCTGCCAAGATGATAGGCAATGTGAGGGATAAACGTGATCCTCTGGGCAATAAGAAGAAATAGGGAAATATTATTGCCCTTGTATGTGGCACAGATGAAACCTCATCTAGAACACACTGTACAGTTCTGGCAAAATAAGTTCAAGAACAAGGAACTGAAACAGAAGTATAGAGAGTTGTATTCTTCAGGGGAATAGCTGATTTTATGAGAGGACAGTAGAAGAGAATTGCTCTGTGTTAGTTAGGTAACAACAGGACAGGCATACAATTAGTTAAGTTGAAGTTGATACAAAAATAAATGGGTATCAATCACTATTCAGGTATTTAGAGTAGAAAGAAGCAGCAGCCTCCTAACCAAACAGTGAGAATCTGTAACAGCCTTCCAGTGAGAACAATGGAATTAAAACATCTAAATACTCTTAAAATGGAGTTTAATAAGTTTATACAGCTTGACAATCCAGATGGTTCCTCCCGGGATGTTAAGGAGAAACTCTTTCTGAATCATCCTTAAAGGGTTTCAGTTAGTCATATGCATTCATTGGGAGGCATGAAACAGCATCAGACATGATTGGTTTTACTGTCTGGATTTAAAGAACACTATGAACATATCAACAAAATGAAGAAAATTTTGGTGGTTAGTGCATCCTTTGAGATCTGCTGCTATTTTCATTTTTACCTGAAAAAAATGCTGATAGCGCTGATGTATTAAAATTCTAAATAATGATTAATTTTTCAGAGCAAAAATGTTTGTGCATTATGAGTATGAGTTTTTATTCAAACAGATGGAAATTAAAATCTTTTGTGATTTTTTTTTTAATAATCTCAAAACAAAAATGTACTCTGCAATTTCTGAGGGAAAACAGTTTTTTAAGATGGCTGGAAAAAAGCATCTCTGAGGTTCTGTGACTGAAATGAGATGCCATGGTGGATCCCACAGTCAAATGATTAACATTTCCCTAAAAACTTGCCCCCTGGTTTGGAGCTGGAAACAAAAGCCTCTTAGAAGTGTCTAGAATACAAGTCACCAGGCAGGAGAAAGGTCTGTCAGTGCTGTCTCCAAGCACAAGGTAAAATCTTGGCTTTCCTCTGAATTTCCAAACACCAGTCTCTCAAACTTCATTGAATCTTTCCAAAGGTCAAGTCCCAGTCTTTGGTGTCCTTTTGGATGTATTTTGGGCACCATCCAAGCCAAACAAGTCAGAACCTTGTTCATCAGCTGTAATCCCAAGACCAGCCTTTCCTCAGTACCGTATGGATGCTTTGAACCTAAAGTACAGCTAAACTATCAGCCTGAAGTATGAACAAAGAGCAGGTCATGGAGCTTGCCCTCTTGAAATCCACAACAAAGATGTGGCACTGTTGGCCGGAACACCGATTATTCACCCAATTAACATGGTACCAACTTTTTGGAGTTGTCCGTGGCCAAGATAAGGATGCTGTCAGGACTGTAGGGTTCAAAACATGGTAACCGTAATAAGTTTGACTGCCCAAATTAACTACAGTCCTATGTAAAACCCGCTTCCTCAAGAATATTTTCCAGTGCCCCTGCTTTTATGAAGACCTCAGCTTAAAAGAAGCAAATAAAAATGTTTTTCCGGAGCAAAGATGAATATTGATAGCATTTGCTAGTCTAATGACCTTACTATCCTATAGTGGCAGTGTACACTTCCAACTATTAAATATGATCAGGCTATTTTACAACAGTTTTAAACCAGAGGTGCCTCAGGCATAAGCCATAAGATTTAATTATCTTCACCTGTGAGCATCAGCTTATGCAATAAAATAAAACTTGTGTCAATCAAATATTTATTTGTCTTGGCTTTGCATAGTGCTTATCAGAGGACTTATCACTTAGCAATAAAACTGGAAAATAATCATTCAAAAGTCAAACACGGATGAGTTAAAAAAGAATATAAATAAGAACATGTAGATCTGTCTTCTAACTGTAACTTCTGATTGATGTTAAGTTTATGAGTGAATCATCAAATTCATGCATTTCGATTCCTAAAGTATTTTTACTTCTAATTAGAATATAATTTAAAATAGGCCTTTGATACATGAAAAAAATATTTTGCGTAGGAAAATAAACAGCTTTTTGTTGTCTTGGTCAAGTACATGCCCATCATGAGGACACAAAAGTCTTTTATACTAATCCTCTTATCAGGATGATATCCTGTGTTCAGTGGACGGCCCAGAGAAGAGACTAAACACTGCAAAACTGAGGAAAATGAGAATGGAGGGCCAAACAGTAGCTAAAGGGAAAGGCACGGTTAGTGATCAAATACATTGTGTTATGCCAAAAGAATGAGCCGTGGTTTCTCATCTCTTCTGAAGATGCCATCTCTTGCTCTACAAGAGATAGGTAGGTCAGAAGACAGATCTGTTTTCATTATGTCCCTGTCAGTGCTGGAAAACCTCGCAATTGATTCTGTTGTGATAAGGACATCATAGCAGGTGCAATTGAAGTCTTCGTCTCACTAAACCCCAGTGAATGAACGAACTGGGGAGCACAACCTTGATAACATAGCAAATTGCTAGTAAACTTATTTATGAAATGTGTTTTGGGATTCTGGAGTTATTAAGACCTCTTACATAGTAAATGGGTGAAGAAACTCGGGTGAATTTCCTGTTTCTGCAGTTTTCTCGGGGTTCGATTTAATGGAGATTTAGAGCATTACGATCTGATAATTTGTATTCCATGTGTACTGGAATAGTAACTTCCTACTGTGCCTTTCAAGTAAGTTCGTCCATGACAATCCAGATTTCTAATTATCCAGAAAATGGACTGTGTCTACTCATTGTTCTTGAAAACTAAACTAAACTACATTTGTATTTTTTCAGTAAACTTACAGGTGTGCTTAACTTGGTTGATATGACCCCACTTACTTCAGCCAGAGCCTCAGACTGCAAAAGCCCAGGAAGAAAAAAACCCCAAGATTTCTTTTAATCTGAGCAAGTGCAGCATTCAGCAAAGTCTCAATAGCCTCATTTGAGGCCTTCAGAGGTGGCAATAACAAAAGCAGTAAATCACAGAATGATGATGATTGCAAAATAGTAGTGGTAAGTTCTGTTCATCATTTATTGTACAATTATCTCATAGAATTTCATTAGAGACCCTCGCACTAAGATTCTTCTTGTTTAAAATATAAACCAATCTAATACTGCAAAAAAGGTCACTAGAAATGAATAGTGAATAATATTTGTGACAAGAAGGGTAGTTAGGAGAAGTATTTAATATATTGAAGGACTTTTTCAGTGGTGTTGGCATCCGAGTATTTCTGGCATTTGCAGATGTAGAATTGCATGATATCTTGAAGGAATGGTATTTCTCAAAGAACAGCGAAGTTTACTAGGAACCAGAAATAGTGCGGGGGGGATTTCTTCCTAAACTCTTCTTAAGGGGACTTTCATGCTATTTATCTATTCTTTTGAAAATGGAACACTCATGCCATCTAATCACGACTTCCTCGGATGCTGAAAGACCGATAAAAGGGGCACATTGATACCCAGTGAATAGAAATACAGTATTGCATTTTGGATTTGATCTGTTCTGTGCGTTCTTTATATTCAACCCATAATATTCAAAGATTGTTTTCATGAACCTAGCTTGTTCAGTTGCTAGTCATCTGATTTCATTCTGCTCTGGAGATCAGTGTGAATAGTTTTTCTTTCCTATTTGAGTATTGAGTATCAAGCCATCTAGTTTGAGAAATACTTTAAACGATGTCCACCATATGTATTAGTTATACACAAATAGAGATAGTGCTTCAATTTCTATCAGTTGCTAAAAGCTTTTTCAGTAATGCTATCAGCTGAGATCAGTTTGAGTGAAGGCCTTAACATCTGGTATCAAAATAGAGCTTTATTTTATGAAGAATAAACTTCCTAAGGCTAATACCAAACAGTTAGGTGACTTGGGATTAATCTTTGGTTAGATCTCACCTCTAGAGACCTACTGTGAAATCTTGTTTTAAAATCGTAAGTGAAAATCAGTTTAGTGGTTTCATGCTTGTTCCTTGTAGATATTTGTCTAGGTAACAAAATCACCCCACAATTCAGTGTGTTTATCAGTGTAAAAGTAAAAGCAACTAGAAAAGACAAATATTTTTCTAGATGAAATAGAGTTTGAGTTACATTTGAAACTGCAGCAAGGACCCATGGATGAGGAGGCTCGATTTCACCCCTTTTGTGCTACTGACTTACATCATTAGATGAGCATAAATGACAGCATCCCTGTGCCTTAGTATCATAACTGTTAACGAGGCTGCTGAAGCACATCCTTACAAAATGCGATGACAATCTTAATTCAAAGACGTATCTGCAAAGATCCTTTTCCTGCCTATTTAGGGAAGTCATGGACTCCTGGCCACTCGCTACAATCCATCCCACATAGTCAGCCAGCAGTCCCTAGATGAGGTTATGTTGAAGATATTATATGCACCTTGGACCAGGACAGAAAGTATAAATATGAATGATATAGATTCATGTGATGATTCCACACCATCATTTCTCATTGCACCAGAAATCCAGGTAGTCAGGGTGATGCTGGGGGCATTTAAACTGTTTAATAACAAAGTTTCAGAATGTGAGTTTGAGCAGTTATGGTAGATCATCCACACTGCCAGCTCCTACCTCACTCCCTGTTTCTCCTTTAGGTTGCTCCCATTAACTTTCTCCAAAGCAAATCTGTAAAGGTGCCAGAAAGCAGTGTGGACACAAGTTGTTTGGTCATTTGGACTCAATCATACTGCTTAGTCCTTTTTGATTTAGCAGTATCAATGACCTAGCCTGTGAGTTATCACCGAGACACTAATACACAGGCACCTTCTGACTTATCCTGGGCAAACATGGTTCTTGCCCATTACTGAAACTAAGAAGCCATGGAGATAATGCAAACCCTGTATTCTGGCCCTTTTTCTCCATGTCCACGTCATGCGCTAGGCTCAGAGTGGCTTTGTCGATGGGACATTTTAACTGGGGAAATCAACTCTGTCAACTCTATGCAATTCCTGTTGGTTTTGAAAGAAATCTCCCAGGATAAGGGAAATTTCCTGCTCAAGATCCAAATTGCTCTTGATAACTTAATAATTACTGTACTAATTAAAGATGTTTCTGCTGCAAGATTTTTTTTACAGAAGCTGTAACCAAATGAAATCTGATTCACACTCTAAAGTGTGATTCACAGAATCACAGAATCACAGAATGGTTGGGGTTGGAAGGGACCTCTGAAGATCATCTTGTCCAACCCCCCTACTTGAGCAGGTTCACCTGAAGCAGGGTACACAGGACTGCGTCCAGGCGGGTTTTGAATATTTCCAGAGAAGGAGATTCCACAACCTCTCTGGGCAGCCTGTTCCAGTGCTCTGTCACCCTCACAGTAAAGAAGTTTTTTCTCATGTTCAGCTGGAACTTCCTGTGTTCCAATTTGTGCCCATTGCCCCTTGTCCTGTCATTGGGCACCACTGAGAAGAGTCTGGCCCCATCCTCTTGGCACCCACCCTTCAGATATTTGTAAGCAGTAACAAGGTCCCCCCTCAGTCTTCTCTTCTCCAGGCTGAACAGACCCAGGTCTCTCAGCCTTTCCTCATAAGAGAGGTGCTCCAGTCCCCTGATCATCTTTGTGGCTCTCCGCTGGACTTGCTCCAGCAGTTCCCTGTCCTTCTTGAACTGGGGAGCCCAGAACTGGACACAGTACTCCAGATGTGGCCTCACCAGGGCTGAGGAGAGGGGGAGGATAACCTCCCTCGACCTGCTGGCCACATTCCTTTTGATGCACGCCAGGATCCCGTTGGCCTTCTGGGCCACCAGGGCACAGTGCTGGCTCATGATCAGCCTGCTGCCCACCAGCACTCCCAGGTCCTTCTCAGCAGAGCTACTTTCCAGCAGGTCAACCCCCAACCTGTACTGGTGCGTGGGGTTGTTCCTCCCCAGGTGCAGGACCTCACACTTGAATGGAATTAGTTTCTCCTGGATGTTTGACTGCATGGTAGGAAATTATTTGGTCCAAGGCTTTTACCTAATAACCTTTCAAGATCCACTCAAAATGAGACAATCAGGATAAGAAATACTTACTCCTTCTTTCAGGCGTTTATAAAAGACTGTATGAGAAAATGACTGTCAACATAAGTAAAAAAAATGAGCCAGGGTCTGTTCTCTAGGTGTATGGATAAAATATACAACCCCTGCCTGTATACTCTGCCAGGACTACTTATTGGGAACAGTCCCAGGTACGTATTTTCCTCTCAAGTTATGCCCATCTTTGGGAACGGGCCAAAACCCTGCCAGTGAGCACTGTAACAATTAAATAGGTATGGGCAAATACAGGCCACTTAGAAATAAAAATTATTCAAAATGTTACTCAAAACCAAATAAAATCGCAAGCAATTACAGTGTTTAGTCTTTAATCCTTACCATCAGTCTGGCTATCGCCGCGCACAAAGACCAGCCACATCCTGCCATCAAGCTGTCCACAAGCTCTTTTCACCAGAGAAAAACAGACATATGAGCAGATATATTTTCCTAAGATGCCGCACAGTACACAGCCACGTAATTGCATTATAGCGCTGGTCCTGACTGTAAGCAATGAACCTGGCAGGGCAGGGTTCTGGGCTAACTGTCCTAATGGGCCATTTCAGTTGCTTGTTTTCAATAAAAAACCTTTTGCGTTATATACCAAGATTTAGGGTCCTTAAAGAAAGTTGTTAAGCTCGATATATTTGTAGTCTGTTCTAGCAGCAGCAGACTTAATGTAATACAGCAAATTTTGAAAGAAGCGTAGGATATCAGTCTTATATTCCAAATATTTGCATACTGCCGTTCAAAATGTCTGTCTGTAACATATTACTTGAACTCGGCTGAGATAAATGCTGTTTATGGAGAAGGACGGAGAGGCCTGGATTTTAATAAAAAGTATGCACGATTCACCTTTTCCATTTATTGTTGATATATTGATAATGATTGAGTACGAAAGGGTTTGTTTCTTTCCTGGGTGTTTAAGTGAATATTAGTCTGCAAATTGGGGCATATACAGTCTGTTAAGTACCATCTGTCTCTGCACAGAAGGGTGCTACAGAAGACCAATGACTAGATTATCAGCTTTTAACCGCTCCTAACGGAGTCCCTGAAAGCAGCCTGAGATGAAATTAGGGGAAGGAACCTGCAGGTAAGAGACTGCGATACAATACGGTGGAGGCGTGAAGCAGGCATGCCCTGTGCTCGACCACCAGACCCTGCTTCTTGGGAAAATAAGGTGGGGAGATACCTAGTTTGTACGTGCCAGTTGTGGTTAGCTGAGAGGTACACACCAGCAGAGGGGAAGTCCTGAAATACTAATGAACAGATTTCGATGCCTGTGAAAAAATGCAGTTACCTGTACACGTTAGTTACTTCAGCAGATTTTGTGGAGGACAGCACATGTTCTGGTCACACAGGTGGGAAGCTGCTGTAGTGTTTCTCTCTCCCTTCCTATAAACCGTGGTGCTTCCTATAAACCGTGGCCCAGAGAAGGGTCTTGAGGATTGCTCTCCTGCCTAAGGGCATGTCTACACAGCTCAACACAGTGCCCTAAAAGGTAGCTGTAAAAGAGATCATTCAAATTAGAAGTTGTAAAGCTCTCCAAGAAGACTAAATCAGGCAAAGCGAAATGTGGTCATTTACAGCCTCCTCGGGTGTCTCCCTACAGTATCGCACCCTTCGTCTATGTAACCTAGATTTCACCCAAACGCTGCTTTTAGTGCAGGAGTCACTGAGTGCAGCCTGTAGCCTCAGACCAGCAAAACTGAGGGGCTTTCCTGCTAAAAACCGAGGCCGTAGGAGCAGCAGAAAGCGCCGGAACACCAGAGACATAACGAAGAGCCGCGATGGCGACATCGGGAAGTTATGTGACGCTCAGTAAAGCCCTCACAGGGGAAAAGCAACCTGTGAGAGTGGACAGGCACTCTTTCGCCTCCAGAGTAGGCTTAGCTAGTGAGTATTTAATGTGATAGCACGCTTTTAATGTTGCATTTTAAATGTTAAATTGAATAATGTTTTGTTTGTTCTAAATACCGCGCCTTCACGAGTTACTGGCTGACCTTGTTATCTATGCTGATAGAATGAGATTTTTTTTAAAAGGACTGGTAGTCTTTTATCTTTCCCATTTCAGAAAACCTCAGTCGAGTGCCTTCTGATGTATTTTGCTTCCTGCTGCTGTCGCACAGGGCAGATGTCTCCATTTTACTGCCTTTCCCTGCAAAGATCCTGCAAACCGAGCGGCCCACCATACGGGTGAGAATGTTCAGCAATGAATGCTGCCGTGTGGGATAAACTGTCTACATCTTTCCGTTGGTTTCAGCTGAAAGCTTTTTCCCCCCTCTGATGGCCCTTTTAGGTGGCCTGCGTGTCGCTCGTTAAACCACGCTGAAAAGCAAGCTAACTCTGGTAAATAGCTAGGGGAGGGGATAGGGCAGGCGTTAAAGATGGGCTCCTTTCCCCCAGATTATCTGCAGATTCTTCGGAGATGAAGCAGCTGCCGATGTCGGCTGCCTGTGACTGTTTTCCTTTCCGAAAGCCGGAGTAAAGGAAAGCGCTGCTGCTGGCAGCGGTGGGAGAACGGGACGGCGTGAAAACTCGCAGCCGGGTGATCGCGCTGCTGACCTGCCTCTCCTCGCATCGCTGAGCTCTTCGGCAAGCTCTCCGCCGCTCGGCTCTCCCAGCACCCCCCCAAAGAGGACCAGG
>WAAD01010043.1:49269-90589 GCA_013389945.1 Fregata magnificens | reverse complement strand
GCGGGTGAAAGGGGCATTTCTGACACACTCACACACACACACACGCGTGCACACACCCTCACAGCCCCGCGGAGCCCCGCTGGCCCCGGCCCATGCAGCTGCCTGCCAGCGCAGCGTGGGGCCCGACCCGGCTCTCCCCACGGCACGGCACGGCACGGCACGGCACGGCACGGCACGGCTGGCAGCTCTCACTCACCCGCCGATTGATGGTGATGGGTCCCCGAGCGAGGGGACGTGGGTCTGCCCTTAAAAGCAGAGTCCTCCTGCCGCACCCCAGACTGGAGCTTTGGTGGTGGAGGCAGTCCCCATCGCGACGAGATCCCTCTCTGACGTGACCGCACACCTGTAACACCTGCAACACACAGACACGCACCCAAACACACATAGGGACATAGGCATACGTGTGGCAGGAGAAAAGTAAGCCAACAGCTGTGGATGTTGCAATAGTAATAAAAAGCAGATTTAGATAAGGGGAGGTAAAAAGTCTATCATCTGTGATGTCCCAAATGTTTTGGTGGAAGAGGGCCTGCAAATCTGATGTCATATTCCATGGGGTTGCGAGGTCCCCAAGGTTCCTTAGCTGAGCCGGCCACTCTTTCTTCAGCTGGGAGAGATATAAGCCAAGCCCACCCCCTAGGGAAGGTGAACGTTGCGGCCTCGTGGCCTCAGTAGGATGGTGTTGCTGGTGGAAAGCCATTCTGGCAGGCAGGGCACAAAACGAAGTCCCGGATCCCGATTTGCAAGTGCCCTACTGTGGTGGCACGGTTAGATTCGTGTAAACTTTCCTCAGGTTAAGCCCCTTTTTTTTCCTCAGGACTAAAATGGCTTCTCTGAGGTAAACTAAAACTAATGCCACATAATGACTAGGTGGAAATACCCTTATTTTATAAAGACTGATTTGCGAACATATCCCATTGAGCATAATGGTCTACAATGAAGAGGCTTATTCAAGTCCCACAGAAGTAAGCAATTCACTCATTAAAACGCGCAAGACGGTACCTCGAGTATACATATATGGGAACAGACATTCTGTGTACCCAAGTATTGTGCAAAATCAACGGTAGGAAAGAGTCCTACGTAAAAATGTATCCTCTTAAGGAGTGAATTTCTAAAGCTTGTCTGTGTCTTTTCCCCTTAACCACACACAATCTGATTGCAAGGACAAGAACATTTTGAGACCCTGCTATTAGGGTTCCTGGGATGGATAAAAAATCCTCTACAATATCTTGTATTTTTCTGTATAGCAAAGTACTAGAAACAATCTTTTCCCCTTTTATACTACTTGAAAGTGCATCATGAAAAGAGGCGGTTTGAATTATTTTTACAGAGAGCAAATTCAATAAAGCAATGAGAACAGGTTGTAGGGGAAAAAGGATGACTATTCATTTTTTCACTTCATCTCTTATCACTTTGGCTTTGATCATTCACCTTTGGGACCAACACCTCGATCCCGAATCAGATAAAACTCTTACTGTAGTCAGCAAGGCTAAAATCTTGTTCACCTTATGAAATCCCACTGACTTCCAAGGAACTATTTACACCCGCAGAGTGAGCAGATTTAAGAGAGACCAAAGTAGCAACCCTTGCAGATGTGAACTGCATCCTCCTCATCTTCTGCCTTGGGGTGGGAGTACTCACGCCAGTGGTTGGCAGCAAAGGTGAAAAAAGCCCCACTCAAATAGAATAACTCCACTAACTGTATACCACACAACATTTCCCAAACACCGGGAAGTTAAGAAAGAGTAGTAGAACAACTTTATTAAGAAATGCGTACGCAGGGTGAGTCATGATTATTGTTGTCTTGCAAAAGCAATAGCGCTTTGGAAAAAAAAAATGGACAAAAGAAATCAGTGAGTTAAATGAAATTATTAGTACATTGTAATTTGTCTCTGAAAAGCAAACAAAGACGTTTGGGACAATGGAAAGAGAAACTGCTGGTCGTCTCTTCCTAGACAAGAACTCTATTACATCTATCAATCTCCTTTTATCTCTAAATTATCTTGATTTTATTATTAACAATAACATTACAGCATATTCTATCCTTCTCTACATCCAAGGATCTCAAGGCATTTTACCATTATTAATGAATGAGCTAGGCATGAAAAAACCCTGTTATTTTGTATTTAGTTACTGGCTTCTTCCTAGAGATCTTAATGCACGCAGAGTTTCACAGTTTGGCAACAACGTCAGGGCAAATATTATTTATCTACCTTTTAAATGGAAAAAATATGTGCCATGAGATAACAATCAATGTGTACTTTGACTTGGAAGCTGGGGCTCTCTAGTATTAAACAAAGATCAGAATCCAAGCCTCATGATTGCTAGTCTGATTTCTTACTAGCAAATCCCCATCTCCCCTCTATCACTGCTAATACTGAACTGACTCCTTCCTCCCGGCCAGGAAGACCAGCATTTGCTGGCCCTGTGCAGAAGGAGTATCCAAGTGTCCCATCCTGCTCTGTAACACCTCTCCTTTCCAGGAGCCTCCACAGAAGACACTGCGCAGGCGCTCTAAAACTAGGGAATGGGTTGACCAGGCGAATTTGTGAGTAATGTGGTTACTCTCCTGAACTCTCAGTCCTGCATGGAATCCATGATTTGGTTAACTGTGTCACCTCATGTGTGCTGTCTTTATCCTGCGTGCTTTCTTTCCTCTCCCAAATATGCAAGGTGGAACAGAGGTTAAGAGAGCCCAGAAAGTTGGGGGCAGTAACCAGCCAGGGGGGTTTCTGCAGGTACAACATCCGTGGGAGCAGAGCGGTCAGAGGCGCTGGAAACCACAGCAGCCTGAGGCCTGCCAGCTCCCATTCTTTTTTGAGGTAGAAAACCTAAATTCCAAAGTCCAGCTTCTTCCCAATACAGTAATGTGGTGGGAACTACTCATAAGTTTCCTCCTTCCACAGGGATTTGAGGCAAACAGAGGAACAGTAGGCTTATTTGATCTTTTCATTCAAAAGATGTTTTCTTCCTCATCAGTAATAACAGAACTCCACAATGATATGAGGTCTTTTTCAGCTTGTGTCAACAGAGACTCCTTTATACGACACAGTTATCTGTGTGTGTGCAGCCAGAATATTCCTCTGATGAAGTGCAGGGTCAAGTGAGAAACTGCATTTAGCCCGTACTTGCATGTTTAACCAGTACCAGCCATCTGTAAACTGGTGTTAGTTTAGAAAAGTCAGACAAAAGCTTCCAGTTTCCTCCCAATGCAGAATTTCCTCCACCAGAATCCAACAGGCCCGATGCCTGTACAGATAAATTCTGTGAGGGACATGTTTAATAACCAGCATTTTAGGAGTTGAGGTAGAAATGGCTTTCCCTCAGAAAGTCAACTGTGTGCCTAGCTTTTGCTATATGAAATCAAACAGACAATTCTCTTTTTTTAGCAGAGGCTTATGCCAACGCGCTTTCCAGAACATGACCATCTCTCTTGGGCTTGCAGCTAGATTTCTTTTTCTGAATAATGTATTTGAAAGGTCTTGCTTGAGTGGATTCTCTGTTTCATGCAGGCTGAACTCAAAATGATTTGTTTCTTTAGTAGGAAAAATCCAACTCTTACCCATTTCATGAGATTGCAAGGAACATAGCACCCGCAGTTTCACTGTTGTTTTGTTTCAGACCGTCCTCTGGGTTCCCATGTTAGGGGACACGCTTGGGCAAATGCATGCACACACACTAACATACAACCCAAAGAGCGGGATTGCATAAGCCTTATTTACTCAGGAAGTCAGACAAAAAAACCCTTAGAGATTTCCTAAATATTTTTCCTACTAAATACATGGAACATCTACTTCAATGCTTAAGTTCGTTCATTCGTTTGCTTGCTTACTTGTTTTAACAGGGAAATACTGGCCTTGCTATTTACAGGTAAAGTAGTCACCAAAGACTAAAGAATATAAAATCTTTACACCTATTACTATAACGACAGATATTCAAAACAAAGCAGACAGAAACTTCTGCCAACATCTGCAAGGCTGGATGCTTGAAGCTAGCAGTCTATTGCATACATGTGTCTATAGCATATGTGTACATCTAAATACAAAATGGCTTGTATTCAGAGATGCTGAGCTGTTGCTATTAGGTATCTTATTATGGTCTTGTTTTCTGTGTGGAGGAAATGCTGAATGTTCGATTAGAATTCCCACTTTTATTTAGAATATTTTCTCTGTGAACAGAGCCTCTTTTCTTGACTGGCGCTGCCATACATACACACACAGGCATTTGAAAGCGCCTCAGCCCTTTAGACTGCTTCAACAACAGAAGCACAGGCAGTGAAACGAGCAACAAAGATCAGCGGTGCTGTGTCCCCGTTGGCTTTTTGCAGAGGCTCCTCCTGTCAGTGGTCAGTTATTATAACAGAAGAACAAAGTGCCGAAGCTGCCTGCAGCTCCATTCAGCTGCGTGGTTGCCCAGGCAGGCAGGCAGGCAGGCCAGCAGCCAGAAGCCAGCAGGCAAAATCTAACAGCCACGCTTCAAAATGCTGGTAACAGCTATCAATGGATCCATAACTCTCAGCTCTCCAGATATGGGGTCATCTTTCAATACTACCCCACTGTCATATACAACATTTGTCTTGTCCTGCATTCAACTAATTGTGTCAGTCTACGGGGTGACTCTATAATACACATATACAATAGCACAATGAAAGCAATAATCTCCTACCCAGTCTCTTTATTTATTTAAGTGCTATTACAAAGTTTCCTGCAGCAAAGAGAAGCTGGGAGGCTACAACCTATTCCAGCCATGCACCAGCTATCCAGATGAAAGAAAGAATGTGGTGACTTAAATAAGTTATGTGTTTCTGTGACTTTTTTTTTTTCCATCCCGACAACGCTACCAAGTGGTATGGAGGGGGGTGGGGAAGTGACTTCACTAATATTTCAAAATGTGTAGCACAAAAAGAAGCAGAAATCCTAATAAACAAAATTCCTGATTCCTAGGTAATTATTTTTCCTTCTGACATTTTTTAAAGGGAATATTCGTAATTTATATTTATTATGAATAAAATGCAAATACAGGACATATAAAATAGCTCGAAGCTTTCTCAGTTTAATGATTTTGTGGCTCTAGTTTTTGAAGTCCTAATATCATTACGTATCTTTAACATAAATAACTTCCATAGTAGCAAAATGACTCCTTCTTAGTTCAAAATTCTGTTCAGAGTATTACAATAAAGTACTAGATATTGCTGTTCTCAGCATCATTGCATTAATTGCACAAATGACTGCATTTGGCTAATGTTCATAAGCCTCATAATCAACCAGGGTTCATTCCTGCTCTCCTATCATCCCAACACACTGCCAATTCCCCTTTACAAGTACTCACACCTCTTGGGCCCAACCATAAATAGACGTTTCAAGGGTCTCCTGCAATGAATGCATTGCCCCCGCTGCCTGAACCGATCAGGAACTTTTGGGTGGCCCCTTGATCTCTGCAAGTTTCTGCAGGTCACTAAGACCTATCCACTGACTATAAAATTATTGCAAATTCCGCCATGCCTTATTCTCATGTGTTTATTACAGCATCTGGTGATTCCGCTAGGAGGAATGGAGACCTTTCTGCTTGGGCTTTGTCCCAAGGCAGAAAGAGATAACTATCCTGAGATCATTGAACAGTCTGTATTTTGCATTCTGTCCCAAATGCTGTCTACCCTACAAACAGTCCAGTCGTATCCGACTTCCACTGAGAGACTGAATACAGACTGAAAAGCCAGATGCCAATCTCATATAGGCTGATGACTAGATTAAGCAGCAAGGCAAAGGTACGTAGCAGGAAGTTCGATACATCACAAAACCTATCAAATACTCCAGGGTGGACACTTTTCTGATCAATACAAGCACACATTTGACTAATGTCATGAAAGACACCCTTTGAGGAGTTCATAAAAAAATCCTGTGACTAGAAAAAATCCTTTCAGCTTGATAAAAAGGAAAGTTACTCTAATTATTTTCTAGCGAAGTAATGAAAAAAAAGTTGGAATAGGTAAAAATGACAAATGCACATCTTCAATAATGCATCACCACAACAGTCGACAATACTGAGGGGAAGACGAATGAACTTGTTAACACATGCCCTTCTCCATATCCTACAGAGAGCAAAAAGCAAAAAGGCGTTGCTCCACCAAAGCCATGCATGGTCCACCCTAGCAGTCAGGCGGTGCCCCATACCTCTCCCAAAGGTTGTAGCTGCAAGTACCTAGAGTGGAAGGACCTACAGAGAATTGCGCCCATGCTGGAGCACCTTCTCCATGAGCACTGGGCAGGCTTCTGGCAAATCCAAAGGAGGGACCCTCAAGGGAGGATATTGGCCGACTCAACAGAGTGGGCTCTGAGCAAGTGCATGTGGGCACGTGTTATTTGTTAAACTGCACTCTGCTCACTTTGCTGCATTGTGAAAGAGTTTTCAAACCTAATTCTACTTCAAGAAAACAAAAATATCAGAGTCCTAAATGCAGTTGTCTGTAAAGGTTTGACTGTGGGAGATCTAATCGCACTGTGAGCCTTGCCCCAGTGCTTAATTACCTGACTGAATAATGAAAGAAAATTTATATAAACATCATGAGAAAAACAGTCCTGCCCTCTATTCTCCTCCAGCTCTTACTCCATAAAGGTTGGAAAAAGCTTTCTGTAAGAAGTTCATAGGACACAAAAAATGATGGGATGAGAGCTACAGTGCTGGAAGAGATCAGAAATAAGTTAAAGAATAACTATATAAAGAGATACAAAAGGCAGTTAAAAACTTTAATATCGTCAAACTTTTATATGGAGACCTGAGAGCATTTGCAATGGACTGTTTCTTAAAACAAAGACAAAACTTATCATGCTTTAAGTGAAGTCCTCCAAACCCTGTTCCTTTTTTGGCAGATCTTCTCAGAAGGGCCAATGCCAGGATTTTTAGATTTTTAACACTGACCATGATCAAAGAATAAAAATGGTCTCAGTGGCACACTGGCCTGGTTTACTATAGCAACTCCTGTCCTCAGGAAGTTTCACATCTAAGAGTTCAATCTCCCTGATGAGGTAAATTAAGGGGACAATTTCACACAAGATTTAGCACTTGTAAAATCTTTCTTCCAATGAATGTTTCTAATGTTAAACAACCATAAAGTTGTGATATCAGTAGCCTAGTAACAGGGTTAAAGAACTAGAAAGTGTATTGAGTACATCCTTTAGCTCATAGTCCTAATTGAGGCAAAATCTGCCTGAGAGCAAAGGAGTGAGGGCTTCAGGATGTGTCCCATCACTGCCCCTTCCGTTTTCTTGCACGCCAGCACTTACTCCCAATCTCAGCACAATGGAGAGGTGGGAGGTGTGCTAGATGTGAGCACGGCAGTGATGGAGACAGCATGTTTGTTACAGAATGTAATTTAAAGTACATAACAACTGGAGATGTCTCACATGGGGCCAGACCATACAAGAATTACATATGCACAGACAGAAGCTCTAATTGCGATAACTACTAAGGGCAGACTCTGAGTCACTGGGAAGTGAGCTGGTTTCCATTGCTGACTCCTTTCAGAAAGTAAATGCATCTCCTAAAAGACCATCTTCAGGAAACAACATTTATATATATATATATATATATTTATGTAGCGACTCTCTAAATGCAGTTGTTTGAAATACGCAGGATTTTCAGCAATGCTGTAATATTTATATATCTACACAGTCACTATCTATTCCATATACACAAACATCCGCCTACCCAGAAAATAATTGTGGATAATTCAATGTTCAGATTCGATAATGGATGCTCAAATAAATATAAGAATTCCAAGCAAATTTGTGCAAATGAAAAAAGATTTCCTCTGACATAATGGCATGGTGCAAGGCTGTCTGTAATGAGCTGTAATTTGTCTGGAAGAGCATTTTAAAGGGGTTGATCCATCCACTGGAAGACCAGCAACTGCTCTGAGACTAGAAGCAATGAGCCAGCCTGCCTCGTCTCAGAGGAAATTACACCACAAGCAGGCCAAATTTCTGACAACTTCCATAAATTATTTCAGATTTTCATATTTCAAATTTCATCTGCATTCATCATGTGAGTTTGACTGGGGAAA
Source organism: Fregata magnificens (assembly GCA_013389945.1). Classification (NCBI taxonomy): domain Eukaryota; kingdom Metazoa; phylum Chordata; class Aves; order Suliformes; family Fregatidae; genus Fregata; species Fregata magnificens. The sequence continues at coordinate 82,533 of WAAD01010043.1, read as the reverse complement.
AATGTCTAGGAGGAGCTCTGCTAGCATTCAGTGCAGCAGTCCCAGGAGCCTGCCCTGGGACTAGATAATTGAATTTAGTTTTGATTAGATTATTCTTGCTGCAGTCTACTGCCAATCTGAAGTATTGTGCCTTCTCTTCTACTTAACCTTCCTGCCCCATGCCTGCTCCAGCCTGCATGCAGCTCTCTGTATTGCAGAATATATTTGAACAATCAAACTTAGGAGTTATTATTTTGCTTTCCATTGTCCATCCTTATAAAAGCACACATCTTTCACTGGGTTCCCTCTTCCCCGAAATCAGATTACTTCTTTTTTTTAAGTTTGTAATATTGTTTACCATTTTCAGTGGAAAGTGCCCTGTAATTTAGGTGGAAAATCTAAAATCATTACTACATCTCTGGATGATGCAACATACCATAAATAAGGATCATTTCTAAAACAGCTATAATCATCACTGGGCAATACACACGAGAATAAGAACAGGTAAATAATGAATTCATCCATCTATTTAACTAAAAATCTATTGTTAGCCAAAGTTATTAATCAAATCTTTAGCTAGTGGTCAATAGAAAAACAAGCAAAACACCCTCCCTGAACTAGCTCCACAGTCTTTCTCTGAAAGTAATCCATTAGAAATGCAGAATATGAACTTTTAGCAAAAAAATTCAACCCCATAAACGAAACGCATTTATGAAAGAAGTGTGGCAGAACAACAACAAAAGCCCTTCATGTGAAATGCATCTGAATGTATATAACATTATTACTAGCAGTAACAATATGCAATGAATACTTCTTAATGTATAGGCATTATTTTTCCCCATTTACAAAATATGACTGAATTTATACATGTTTCAGGAGCAAAATATGTGTAACTCTCCAAGTTGTAGTCTGGATTATTAGAAACACAGATAAGGTAAACAAAGCTAATGCTGTTCTTTAAGTAATATCTATCACTTCCCTGTTATTGAGTTATTTCTTTTAACAATATAGGGGTTTTTGATGCTATGTGTCTGAACTGAAGACTTTAGATTCTTTATTGTTCTCCATTTTGATGAAAAAAATTGAATTGGGGGCCGTTATATTGAGTTTTGTTCCGTAAATATACTGAAATCATATTTTTGTTAGAAACTATCAATAAATCCAGTATAAGAAAAGTAATAAGATACAAATATGAGCAGGACCTTTGCAAAGGAAATATTACAAAGAGAGTGTGCCCATAAAATATATTAGGGAATGTGCTTTCTCCCTTGTGTTTGAAGAAAATACAGAAGGAATTACAGGGAACTGCGTTATTTTTAATACAGATACAACACATGAAATCAGATGACTCTAACTGCTGGGGGATAATGTTCAAGAAAATGATCAAACATGAACTGCTAACGTATAGGTTGTCTTAAAAGGCCAATATTTATCAGCTTGAAGATTTGTTTCTCATTAACGCAATTTACCAACACAAGGCATCGCCCTCTGAAAAATGACTATATATGTACACATACAGCTATACACACTCTCTACACGTATATATGTAGTCATATGTATAAATATGTGCACACACATGCAATTATTTTGTGTGCATATATACACACAAATGCACAGATGGGTCTGTATTTTTTTAAGTGATTTCTCTCAATCTAAGAAAGGACTCACCAACAACAAGATCTGGGCAAAACAAACGCTGATGAGAGGGAGGGAAAAATTAAACACAGCAAACGAAGCATGGAACGTCCCACAAGGCACAGTTAAAGGTAAAAGGAAAATAGCCGTGTACTTGCTGCCTATGAGTCCCTCCCCACAGACCTAATATGTTGCATTTTCATAGTAGTAGCCCTGCTGGAAATAAGGATTTGCGTATGCAAGAAAGGGCCTACAGGCTCTGGTGTACAGCTGCAATGGGCATGAGAAACCCAGAAAGGCTCCCCAAAATGTATGCGTTTCTTGCTGTTTATTGAAGAATCTCCAGGGTGGCACAGGGGAGGAATTCTTCTGACATCATCTGGTTTTGTCTACATTTTATTAAAAAACAATTTACATTCAGCAATGGGAGCTGTCTTAAAGACCTATTGTCTTCCCTTGTTTCAAGCAGCATCAATGGCTCATTCCTGCTCTTCCTGAACTTAACAACCTCGGGCTCCGGCATTGTACTGCCGGTTCAGGGCCGTGAAGAATGTGCGAGGCAGCTTTCAGAGACCTGCACCTGATGCGGAGACCACATGAGGCAGCATCAGGACTCATTTATTTCAGAGACCCCGTGTCATGCTCTCCATCCAACTTTTGGTGTGTTATTGTTATTTATGTTTTTCTTACACACATTGTACATGTGAGCCTTATGCCATGGACGGTCTTTCTTGCTTTACAGTGGACAGAAAAGTCCCTGTTTTCCTTGATACAAGTATTCAGAAGTAATCGTGACTTCACAGCCTTAAATACATGACAAATAGTGTATTTGCAGCATAATTTGTGCTTAATTTGAAATACTGACGGGAATATACTTTATTATTTAGAACTGCACCAAATTAAACCATTTCTATAATGCAAAAGAATATTATAGTAAGTATATTTAACTAAGAAGAGTAGTCATGACTATGTTCAGTTAATTATAATATAATTTATAGGTATTAAAATTAACAGGCTATTTATGGTTTTCAAGTTGTGCACAATATCAGTCACGATCAAGCGTTACAGATTTGATCCATGCCCTGCTGTTGATGAGGGTCATCCCTGCCTCCCCTCTCTGCTGCCCCTCTCTTCCCTTCCCCCTCTGCTCTTCTTCCCAGTGTCCAGATTCAGATCAGTCTCCAGCTGCTTTGCATTTTTTGCTTGATAACAGAAATAGATAAGACCATAAAGGCCTTCTTTCCATTTTCCAAAGTAGTAGCACTATTCTTGGTTTGGGGTTTTGGGGGGTTTTTTGGTTGGTTTTTTTTTTTTTTTTTTTCTGGAAGACCTCTAGCTTCTTGAATGAAGTTTCTTTCAATTTCTTAACTCATGGTAAATTAAAAAAAAAAAAAAATCGTAAAAAAGATGTATAACAGCTTGTGGTCAAATTGCAGGTAGAGCTGATCACAACCTGGCTTTGACTTATTGGGCCATGAAGAACAGTGACCTAAGAAATGATTTAAAGCAATTTGCCAGTTCCCGGTACAGAGCGACCTTAGAAAGAGAGATGGGCTGTGCCAGGGCAGGGCTTTCTGCAGGGGGTCCCAAACATAAACCTACATGAAAGAGTCAGGGACCCAGAAAGAGCTGACTCCCAGGAAAAAAAGCAGTAGCTAGGGGAAGAGCTTGATATAGTTATTTTCTAAGAATTTCTTTGGGAACCAGTTGTGATTGTAACAGGCATTTTTACTGAACAGAACTGAATCCACTGCAGCACAGATCTGCACCATAACATCTGTTTCCAAAAAGTCTAGTTAGAAAAGTGTGACTATCTCCAAAGATGCAAGGTACCAGGACACGCCCATACAAGCATACAAGCTTTTTACTACTGTTATTGTAGAAAGAAAGAAAATCTTTTCAACTGAAGGCCTTGTTCTTTATGATATGTGATGAATAAGTAATTCAATTAGTGTGGGTTTTTTTTTTTTTAGATCCTGTATTTAAATAAAAACGGGACTCCAAGAATGACACACGTAACTCTTGGGTAGCAGAGATGATTTTATATGATAAAGTCAGAGCTCTGGAAAGAAGAAATGTTGCTTGCAATTTCAAAAGTTTGGGTTATTTTTTAAACCTAGAGTTTTTTCAAAATATGGATAAAAATATGAGGGGTTCTATCTGGAGATCATTTGCTGTCGAAGCACTGCTTTCCAAAAAGTATTACCAACCCTCCCACATCAGACTGTGTATTGCCAATCACTCAGCTGTTCCCTACGTAACACACAACATTGCTTGAAGAGAGCAAAGGATTTCAGAGGAGCTAGCTATAGGCAAACATTTCTCTTCCTCCAGGATTAAATACGGAGTATATACAAAAAGGATAGAAACCAGCTCTTTTGGGGCAGCTTCGGTTTTCCTCACATTGGGCTGATTTCTCTCAAAGGTTAGAAAAGGACCTTCAACCAGCTGGTGCCGGAAGCACGGGGCACCAGAGAGAGACCAGCTGATGCCCGGGATGCGGCTGCCCTCTCCCCTGGAGCCTGATCCCTGCAGCGGGACCGGGTCGTTAAAGCAGCTCTGTAACCACTTTAGCTTTCCTGGTGCCAGGGCAGCTTGGAAATGAGGGAGCCATAAAGGATTTCCTAAATATCCTCCTCTTTCTCATCCCAGCAGGTCTTGGCCCAACAATTAGCCCAGCTTTAACCATTTTGCAGCTAATAACTCATCCCAATTTGTAAATGACTTTATATTTAGCATTACAGTTCTTCATTGCACTGTGCAGCTGATTCCCCTCTTTCTGAAAATAAAAGGGTCCCAAATCACACTGAAATCAAAGCAGCATCAAAATTTGTGCCTGCCCCTCAGAAGCATTTCAGTTGCATGTGATTTTGAAACAACAAAACTTGGACTGAACCCAACTTTTGCACATTTCTAGAACCAAACTGAAGGTAAAACCTTATGGAAAGTTTTAAATTGTTCAGTTGCCCTTTTTTTTTTTTTCTTCCCCCCCCCCAAATATGTAGACTTCTGGGTTTTCTCAGTGGCTGGAAGCAAAACAGTCCTAACATCATGGGAAGGCTCATGTCTCAGTACCTGTTACCTTACTGGAAACTGATATAAGGACTGCTCACACACAAATAAAAAAAAAAAAATCTTTACTAATTAGATTTCCAGTTAAATTTTGCACACTGAAGAGCATCTGATTTTCCAGACATAAATCCAGATTTCGCAGTTCTGGATCTTTCGTCCTCTCTACAGTGGCAGCACACGCTTCTGGATGAGCACATTTAACACAGCTCTAAGGTAGTGGCCTTCATCCTTGATTTCCTTAGCATAAACACTGAAATAGTAGTGAGGTAACTGTGTCCTCTGCCTAGCACAGAATATTAACTCTTCCAGCATGCAGGATCCTAAAGTGCCTCTCAGTGCCTTACCCCCCAGCCATATGGCATACCCCCAGCACTAAGGGTGCCGATCAAACCTGGCAGGGTCTGCATGAGCTGTCACCCTGCCAGCTCTGTACATTCACCAGGATGGGGTATTAGCAGGAAATTTCAAATAATTTTTGTTCTAATGCATTTTGGTTTCATGGTCATCTGTTAATGGTAAGCCTGCTGAAGAAAAAGGTGACTACAAAGGCTTCAAAGCATTTCCACAGGCCAGTGGCTGACTGCAAAGGCAATACATACACAGGACAGCTACAGACCTGGATTCAGGAGCAGGGGTACAGGCTCCAGTTGCGTCCCAACGGCATGCAAAGGCAGTTCAGTCTAGGCATAGTCAGGAGAGATGCATTCTTCCACCGGCCAAAAGGTCTTTCCTTAATGTTAAGTTGTATCACTGTATGCTGATCTTTTATTTCAGATTTTGGGCATCCATTTTTTTAAATGCTTGCTTAAGAAAATACCCCAAAAGCCTCCAAAGCCTCATTCTGGGGGAACTCTGTAACCTGGAGGGCTGATATGATTAAACATTTGCTACTGGCTGAATTTGCAATGCTTCTGCAAAAAAACACAGGTAAGCTGTTCTGGGCAGCTCTATATTGTATAGTTTGGGTACACATGGTTGATGTGCAGCAGGGAAATGATCCTGTTGATGGGTGGAGGCTGAGGGAGTTTGGCAGGAGCAGCATCACTCCGTCCATTTGACCCGTAAGCAGCCATTCAAGGTTGGTGGGACAGAGTCAGCCAGCCAAACACCTCGCACAGGAGTATGGTAGATGTGGCTTTGAACGTTGTGTTATGCCTGTAGCACTAGGCTGCCTGTTAAGTGAATTGCACTGAGTGTGGTGCATGAGGGATCTTGTGCTTCCTCAGTCAAGGGACTCCTTCTGTGTACAGCCAGCTTTCATTCTCTCCCACTACAGCTATGCTTGCAGGAAAACACTCGCTGTGGAAAAGAAAGTGTGAAGCGAACCAGTGGCGTTCTCAGCAGACGGCTTTTCCTCATAAGGAAGAGCCACATGTGCCATGATCAGTGTTTTGGATGGCCCTTTACTGTCTAGGAAGAAGTTCTGCTGAAGAATTGAACAAAGCATATGATTAAGGCAACCTCTGTTCAATGAATCCCTCAGGAACACCCTTAGCTTTCAGCGCATGTTTAAGTCCCAGTAGCTGATGTGTACCACTGACAGCCGTGGTGCAGCCTGCCCGGGTGGGCTTCCTCTGGTTTCTCTGCCTCTCTACCCTGGCCTGCCACACATCTGGGGGCTACGGCCACATCTCACAACATGCTTGACAGCTGTTAGGCAATTAAATTCAAACTCCAATGCAGGAAACAGACATTTGAATGCCCTATCATCAGGCCACAAAGTCTGAAAAAACACTGGATTCGTTTGACGTAGATAATCAAGGCAATAATGCCACATAATCAGGGCAATTCTTTTTTTTTTTTTTTTTTTTTGAAATAGGAGGGGAACGGGGGGAAATCAGGGCAATTTTTTTTTTTTTTTTTTTTTTGCACATAGTAGCAGAACCGGGGCTGAGTCAAGTGTTCCCAGTAAGCACAAGCAAAATTCAATTTTTCAGTCGCAGCAGAGCAGCTCCTTGGCACCAGCCTTCTTGGATGAGTCAGAGCACCAAGGCTAAGTGTATTCCCATGGCCCCACTCTCTGCATATCCATCCCTGCTCTCTGCCTGCCTTTGCTCCTACCCTGTTCCCAGCCCTGAGCATCAGCATCCAGCCAGAGCCGGTGGCAGGGGCACCGCAGCCCGTGGGGGTCAAGAAGCATGGCCATCTCCCAGCCCCACCTCTCATGTCCTCACCTGGCTGAGGAGCCCGCTTTGTGCAGGACTCCCCTCTGCCCAGCAGCACGGGCTGCCCTACACTTGCATGTGGGTGGTGTGGGCCAGCCACAGCCACGGCTCCAGGCTCCTCAGCCGGGGCTGGGGCTTTGCAAGCCCCCTCAGACCCCTGTCCTGAGCGAGCGCTGACTTTGCTTATGCCTGGATCTCACCCTGAATCCAACTGGCTTCTCTCTCATTTGTAAGTCTTAGTAGCAGATGCTTCTGAAACTGCGGGTCTCAGATAACTTTCTGGTTTATATACATACACAATGGCATTTCTCATCAGTAATCATCCAGCTAAAATTAACAGCAGGCACAGAGCGCTGACTCAGGGCCATCTTCTAGCACCCTGATGCCCCAGAGATAGTTGCCTGATCCTTCGGACAGGGAAGTATGTGCCACTTTTTTGGGCTTGTGGCTCTGCTTGCTGTTGGGGAAGGGAGAGGTAAGGGGTACCTTACCTCCAGACAGAAGCTGGGGTAAGGTCCCTTGTGCAGATGGCACCAGGAGGGCAGGAAAAGCGTGCTTCAGTGAGACACAGTAATTACTCGGTCTGGGCTGCACCATTTCCTGCATGAACCTATTTCTTCCAGCAGAGACCGTTCATTAAGTTTTGTTCCCAAGCAGTTTAGCTAAATGAGGGTTATTTTAAGCCTGCAACAGTGTTTCCAGATTTGATTCAGTGAAATTTATTAAAAAATATGAAAGATTAAATGGCTGCTTATGTTTCCTCTCCTGAGATGAAAATGCCACACACACAAGTGAGTGCACCACATTCAGTCTTCCTCCCTGTATGTTTTCTGAGGACCACAAGAAACACCTACTGAATGTTGCCAGACATTGATCTCTGCTGGAAGGGCCAACAGAGATACCGCACTCGTTTTCTTTCCCATTCCTCCCCCTTCCTTCTCTCCCCTCCCACGTGTGCAATCAGTCACGGGCTGAGCTGAAGGGGATGGGTGTGTGGCCCCGCTCTGCTGCATAGGTGTTCCTATGGGTGCTCCCCTGGGCATTTCTGGGGTACCACGGGGAGTGGAGCAGAGGGATGGAGGACTTACGGTCTCCTTAGCTGCCTTCTTGCCTCCCCAGGAAATCTTTGTTTCCTACCAGCTGAATTTTTTCCTTCCAGTTTGGGAATGTAGGTCTCATTAATGAGATTAATGGGAGTTGACTGTATGTACAAAGAGGACAATAGGTCCCTAAGACGAACCATGCCTCCTTTGGGGAATGTCAGTACAAATGGGGAAGACACGTAGATTTGTTGTGGTCTTTTTAGATGCCAGAATACTACCAGAACAACAGCGTAGCGTGGAGGCTGCTGGCAGCGCTTGTAATGGGAAATAATTACCGATGGCCAGCGAGTTGCGCAAATGTCTGAGGGTAAAGGTTGGTGTCCCTGTGGCTACATGGTTAATAACACATTTGCAGGTAAGAAAGTTGATCTATGAATGTCATGTTAATAAACAGAAGATGAAAACAGAGCAGGGACATTTTTTATGGGTAGCTTGAGTAGGCAGGTCAGATTCAAGCCTCCTGTTCTGTTTTTTTTCTGTCCAGAGGAAGAAGTGGCTTAGTGAGACACAGCTGGTAGCTTTTCCACAAGCTCCCTCATAACCAAGAGGGCACAATCCTGCCGCAGTGCGAGAAAACAAAACCCCAACAGACAAACCTCCCATTGTCTTCACGAGTCCCAGATTTTCTCCCAGGATTTGCAATCTGCTCTTCCCTCCCAGCCTGCCTGGTTGCCATCTCACTTCAGAGCAGTCTGGAAGACCCCTCTCCCCAAAGCTGGCTGCCTGGTATCTGAGTAAAAAATATCCCATGGAGGCTGTCACTAGTACAACACAAACCCGATCATTTCGTTCGGCTTTTACAGCATCAAAACACACCTGTCCTGGCCAGAATATTAAATAAGGCCTGACTTTGGTTAGCTGCATTCTTAAAGAAATGTCATTTTCTACTAAAGATGAAGTGAAATTTTGTCATTTCAGGCTTATACTGAGCTGCATTTATTAGAAAATGAAGTCTACATTTGAATGAGAACCTATTACTTCTATTAGTCCCTTCTGAGCCATCGCAAGTAAATATTGTATAGACTATTAGAAGAGATGAGGAGACCAGGCAGATTGGCTTCTTGATCAAGGTTACGCTGTACTCATTATGCAGCAGCACATCTGGAATGGTCCAGTAGTACCCTGAGAATTCCTAATACATTAATAAGACTTACACCTCCTATAATTGCATTTGGCTGATTAACTTTCGTCCAGCTGGTCTTAGCTGCATAAAAAGGTATTTTATAAGCTTGTTATACAGAAGTAAATTCTGAACATCTTTGGCATATATCTTGCCAACTTTATTCTGACCTGAATAACTCACTTTCTGGCAGCTTTTAGCGCAGATGAATTTAAAATATCCATCACAAACATTAGCCCCCTTGAGCCTGAAACTTCCAGATGTATAGTCATGACCATATGCCGCAAAGAACTATTATGTATCATTTTGTTATTAGTCATTTTAATAATCAGCCCTAGCTGTCTCTCCTTACTCGTAATGGAAGTTCAGCACTTACAAGCTTATAAAAAATTGCAAGGCTAGATCTTTGGCTTTCTAAGGGCCACAGTTTTAGGTTAGATGCTTTTGTTCCTGCAGCTGGATGCTTTCCAGATCGCAGCAGAGTCTGTTTGCTCTTTGAGAAGAGAGGAAAGAATCCACACATTCCCCACCAGCTTAAAATGCAAACCCTCCCTTTGTTCAACAGCAAACAAGGAGGCTGGAGATCAATTCTTCTTCTCCTACCATTAGGTGTCACTGCAGTAAATGGAAATTACAGACAAATGGTTTGAAAAGAGGAACCATTGCCAAAGATTATTCTGTGAGAAAAGAAATAAATATATTTAGAAAGTAAATGATGGCTGTATTCTACATCTATACTTCATTGCAAGCTGGTTTTCTAAACAAAACCCAATTTTTTTTTTTTTTTACTTCCCAGGGGCCTGAATGATTTGAAAATGCAACTACTCTAAACACTTCCAGAAATTATTTAAGGATTTTGTTGTAAAGGCATAACCAAAGTAGATTCAAAATGCATAAACAGTATTCCTTTATCAGTTTCACATAATTTAGTTATTTTATCAAAACTGGAAACATTGTTAAATACAAAGAGTTCATCTGGAGATACGGTCCGTACTCATGAGTTTGTCGACAGGAAAAGAAAGAGCAGATAGAGCAGTCAAAGTGTTTCAGAATAGTCCAGTTCTCCAACTTCACATTTAGCAAATAATTTCTTTTTACTTCTACACAGAGTTTTATAGTTTTTGCAATCAAAGTACCAAAATGAACTGTAGCATATAGCTGGTTAATACTTTTGTTTTAAGATTTGCAAATTATTGCCAGCACAATCACCTTAATAATTCATTTTATGTTTCCAAAGCCATATTTCACACTGAATAGATCTACTGTAGTTGTTAAGAGCAGATATTTATGCTTTTAACGGCTGTCTTTTTTGTGCTACTCACGATTCCCTCTACAGGAGCTGATTTTACCCCCAGACTTCTTGGACACCAAATCCCTCCAAAAGCCATATCTTGGTCCCTTCCCTCACCCTGCTTTGAAGCAAAAACCCAGCACCCACTGACTCCATCAAGAATGACTTGTAATCTGCATGCAAGGATCAGGCCCCAGCTGGTATCAGGGAAAGCTTCTGGATTCCTGGAGGACACTGAATCTGGTGTCCAGCACTGGGTTGTTCCTCCAAGTAGTGGCAGCCAGTTGACAAGTAAACACAACTGTTGTAGTTCTGAAGACCCAAAACGAGAAGTTTTCAAATAATTTCATTTAAATTTAATTAGGCTTTCCATTTGCAATAAAGTGGAACACGTTGAGTTTACACTATTATATCTATTTTATCAACTTAAGCAGTTAGTCATGAAAATAATGTTTTAGTAAACAACCCTTTCCCCTCACCCACCATGCCAAACAATCAACCAGTGAAAACATCTAGAATATTGCTCAGTACTGCAGGACCGTCCTCTGCTGGCTCTGCTCAGTTCGGCTCCTGCTCCGGGACGACCGCACCAATCTCCCCCATCAAACTGTCCAGACACGTTTTAATCACCATGGCCATTTGCAACTCTACATCCAGGGATTTAATTTGTTTGATTGCTCAAGACTCTTATAAGGTAAAGAAGGCTCATGTATATGCTTTAAATCATGGTTTTACTTTTGGACCTATGAGATGAAATAAAAAACAGAAGTCTGTGGTTCATTCTCTCTATGTTCCTGCCGCTGAGCAGGATTGATCTTCATAACCTACTTGATCTAACTCAGTGCCTGGAAACTTTCACAAGACCTGAAATGCTTTTTCTTCTTGTAAAGAGTCCCTGTAACAGCCTAATGTTAAAAACAAAAAAACAAAAAAAAAAAATTGTAAAAAAGGCAGAATATTAAATATTGTTGTGGCATAGGAACATGTTTGCATTTTATATGCATATATATGTATGTATATGAATATGTATATATACACATACTATATATTATATTTTATATATATAATACAGAACACATACCTACATTATACATATATACAAATGCATATATACATATGTTCACATATGTACACATTTTGCACCTAAAATCAAATTTATTTTTACATTAAATAATTTAGTTACTCTCCTATTGTAATGGCTTACATTTTGGAAGATGAAGACAAACCGCTTAGACCTTGAAAAACACATGGGCTACTCAGATAGATGGCATCTGGGAGGACTCCGAACTCCCTCAACATTCTATAGGGAAAAACAGAGCCAGGTGCATTTCTTCCTAAATCAAATTAGCTGGAAGATGCCACATCCAATTGTAGTAAATTGATGTGAGAGTTTGTGATGTCTATAGCAGATCTTACAACAAAGGTCAATGTGCGGAGGCGTAGACAACAGGCTGGTATACAGGAACTTGTAGTGGAGCTGCTCTAACAAAAGCAAGGAAGATGTAAAATGCAATCAATTTTTTAATATAGGAAAAATACAGTCTTAATGATATATTTTAATTAACCCAACAAAATAATTTATATCTTTAAAAATGTTAATATAAAATGGTGTTTGACTGAGGCATTTTGAGACACATGGTTAGAAGATAATTTTTACTTTAAAAAATAACAATGGATTTAATGTAATCAAGATACAGAATAAAATAAGCCTGGATTATATGGACAGGGAAGTTCAGAAAAGAAAACAAATGTGGTTACCTAGTACATAAACGTATAGAAAAAATACTGACATATGTCAAGTTTACCTGTCATCGTCGTCTTTTTTAAACATCCCCCTTGACATCAACAAGTTTATATCATGTTTTATGACACTTAATTATCCCTAATTTTATTTAATTAACTTCACAAGACATCTAAAGCAATTCAAATGTTTTCTTAAATAAACAATGAGAAAGCAGCAGTTAAAGGGAGGGTACATATATATTCTATTCAGAAAACTACAGTTGCAGAAATGCTGAGGTAACAAAGTCAAACACTTAAATTTTGGATTAAAGCTGCCTGTGCAACTGTAAATGAAATCTTAAGCCTATATATAGAGGGCTTTTTTATTACTTAATCATGCAGGGTTTTGTCCACAGGATTCTTGCCTTATTCATTGAGCAAAATAAATACTTATTACAAATTTGCTATTTTTTAGGTCTTAATCCCCAAGTATTGTTCAAAATCTGAACTGGAGACTTTCGATTCTTTGTGAGTGCTTTTATACTGCTTTCATCCCAGTACCTCAGTGCTCTAGAAAATATCTATGGATTTTTCTTTGCCACATCTGAAAAAAACCAGATGATATCGTTATTCCCATTTTACAGATGGAAACTGAGGACCAGAGGGATTGAGGTCAAAACTGCTAAACCTGGGTGCCCAAACTGAGGGTTTTTTCAGGGTTTTTTAGCACTTTAAATGCTCACTGTCCAAATCCAGTCAACTTCCATCGTATCTGTGACTCGTCCACAAATTTCACGCTGCTCTTTGGGCCTTTTGTGGGTATACTCAGGTGTGTCACAGTTTGGATGTGCAGCTTTGTGACCCTCCTCCTTAGCAGAAGGGCAGGAGCATGGGCAGGAGCTCCCTGCAGGGCTTGCTCACCTCATCTTTGAAGGGTGCAGCGTGATTATACGAGATGCTCCAAGGAAACATCCAGCTCTTACCCACTAGCAACAATAACACTGTGAATCCACTGTTTCTTGAAAACGCCAGGACAGGTAAAAAAAATTCAGATAAAGCCACAAACACTGAGTATTATGACAAATTCAAAGCTGAATTTTTAACAACCCTTAAAGCAACTCTTTATATCAACTCCTTGGCTAGAATAATGGAGAAACCAGCAGCAATGGTTAGAGCAGCGCAGCACTTTCAGACCATGGGTACACCATTGAAGTACACTGCCAGTATTTAACCAGGCTGATGTTTTTCAGTAATTCTGGAGTCAGGCTGTGGGAGGCTGGTACTTCAAACATATTTTTAACTTGTGTATTTGAATAGTTTAGCTACATCTGTGTTTTAAATAATGCTGCTGCAGCAAAGATAAAAGAACTGCACTCTGCATTTCAAAATACCCTTCAGGGGACCGTATGGCTCAGAGAACCGGGAACAGGATCCCTGTCCTTTCACCCCTTCCCTGCCAATTCTAATTCAGGCAGGCCAGTAGTGGACAAAAAGTCACTCTGGATGTCACCCCGGCAGTGTGAAGTGCTTCAGGGACTCCATCCTTCCTCCTAATGGCCACGCGCTCCTACGTGCTCCCCGTTCCCTCCTGCGCCCACGGCCATTATATTCAGAGCAGCAACACGGAGGCCAAGAGGTGAATGAGCCCGAGAGTTAAATTACCTCTCAGCCACAGAGCGTAATTCTCCTAGACAAGAGGGAGTACACTGATGCAGCAATAACACTGCGAGTACTCCCCGCTCCTCGTTACTGTCCTGAAGGTAGATATTCCCTCGTTTTTCTGTTTACTGTAGGACATGTGTCATCTGCCGACTTGAGGACAGCAGCGATGGCTCAGTATGTGTCACTACAAAGGAGATAGTGAGGGGCCTGTGTCTGCCAAGAAATGAAAATGTAAGAAAACCACTTTTTATGTGATGGACACAGCGTTAGAGGTGGGCAAGGCCCAGGTGAATGGAAGGGTCCATGGATGTAACAGGACCAGCCCTGCAGGCAGCTTCTGCAAGCCTGTGGTGCAGTCCTACTGCTCCTTCACTAAACACGAGCCTGCCCTGAAAAACTGGGAACCACGCCTGGACCTGGGTGCTCTGAAAAATCAAATTTGCCTGTAAGAGAGCCGGAGGGCTCTGTGGTAGCTGGGAAGAGGCTCCTGCCTGACACCAACAGCCACAATGCATCCTATCGTGTGCAGCCTGAATAAAGGTGCAAGAGTTATCCATGACTGCTGGTGTGCGGTGGGTAATCAGGAGCCAGGGCTGGCAGCAAGTCCTGGCCATCGGTAGCCAGTGCTGTCATCACTAGATTCACGCCTGCACAGATTAAGTAAAAAATAAGTCAAAATGCCACAAGGTCATGAATTTTTAGAGCATCTAATGTATCTTTATTTCAGTAGAATTTCTACAGCAAACTTTGTTTGACACAAGTGGCCATGTTTTGCAGAAGGCATAGGTCAACGGTACCTATGGAGAGGAAAGCCCTGCAGTCCTGCACAGCGCTAGGACCCCTGGCTTGCACTACAGTATCTTTGTGGCATGAGAAGATCACCCATACACTGGGCTGATTCTTCATGGGGTTGTTAAGACAGTTTTAGAAACAGATTGCGGCAGCTGTGGAAGACAAACTGGTTGCCTTACACCAGATGTTTTGCCCTGACAGCTCATGCACATACTAATAATGCTGTCCTTATGCATGCTGAGGAGGAGGGATAACTTTGAGGGGGAATGGTCTGGAACAGCACACTGGAATTTCTTCCGTCTGTCAGCATAGCCTCGATGTTGTTGGTAAATTTTATGCATTAGTGTTCCGGTATCTCTGCCCACACAAAATTAGACCCTGTGGAAGAGTAATTTTTTGCCTGGCTTCCTAAGGAAATGAAGCTCATTGCGATCATGTTGCTTGTGTGTCCGTCTGGGTCCTTCTTTATGCTTTCTGTAATAACTTCTAAGCCCCTTGGTTGATTTCAACCCAGTTTGATCAGTAACAGGCTCAAAAATAATTGTGTTTCCACACATTGCATGAAAATAGACAGCCAAATAGAGAAGCCCAAATTATGGCCCCCACTGATAGACAGGCTTTAGCTTGAATTCACACCGGACAGTCCACGTCAACAGAAAGACCTCGCCAATGCCCAACGGCAGAAAAAGCTGTGGTCGGATGTCATGCCTTCTTAGACAGCAGTCTGTCAGCCCTGAGACACAGTCCAAGCTACTTGGTCCTGGGAATGCTCCTACTGAGGACAGCAGGGTTACTTATCCAGAGAGAGGGAAATCACACCTGCAGTTTTACCCAGTCTAGTGGCTTTCTGACCCAAAACAGGGAGTCCAACCTCTGTCCTTGCTGCAGTTCACCCCAATGCCAACTACATAATCCCCTTCCCCTTGTGCCACTTCTGGCATTCACAGCACCCAGTGCCAAGCCAATTCGATGCACTACATTGGTGGAAAAATAACCTAGCAAAGAAAGCAGAGAGTTTTTTGCTGGGTTAGTGAGTTGAATTGGCTCAGCACAGGATCTACCGAGCATGAGGTGGGCGTTAGAAGGAAAGGGAAGAGCTGGTGGTAGGGCAGGGGCAAAGGGAGAGGTGAGCTGGGGGGAAATGGAGCAAAATCTTGCCCTGTCAGAGCAAGCGAGTTGTTAGGTAGGTTCAGCCGAAGAGTACCGACAGCTGTAATTGTGTGTGCTACGCTAATTACAGAAACACAAAATAACCAGCTGTGAATGAGACTGTTCCACACTGACTCCTTTGCATTTATTAGATTGTGCATGGAAATTAACAGGTTGGTTTTTAACAGCGTGGAGATCCAAACCGTGACACAATGGGACAAAAGGAGACACTGAGATGTCTTCTTCTTGAAGGTGACTTCCTTTGAAGCAGTGACATTCAGGTAGCACAAGAGATGACATGATTTCTCTGACGCCTTTCTGGGACTTCAACTAAAACTGAATTAGTCTGTCTATATTTAACAGTTATGCCAGTTGAAGTATATCCCACGATGGCTAAACCATGCTCAGGGAAAACACAGCTATATAAAAGGCCTCCTGGAGGGTTTACATAAAGAGTAGGACAGAATAAAAAGAAGAGGCAAGAATGCTTCTTATGCTGACACATCTAATATCCCACAGTCCTTACACAAACCTGTGTTTAGTGCCCTTTTGCTGCCACCGAATATGCATGAATCTCCCAAAAATGTTTATGCTAGGACAAGCACTTATTGCTGAATCCTCGGAACTAAACACCTACTAAATGAAACCAAATCAGTCTTTCAGAGAGATTTCAAGTTAATGGTAAGCATTTTCTGGGCGCATTTTCCAATAAAGCAAACTGTTGTCATTAGAAAGAGACTCTTCAATCAAAATACTCACGCACAAATTCTCCATGCCTTTATATATTTTGTAATGAAAAATGTCAGGTTTTGGAAACCGAAACTGTTCACTTTGCAGGTTTTATTAAAAACCACCAGAGAAAAACAATAAAGAAGACTTGTCCTTGTACAGAATGGCCATTTGTCTACCCACAACTTTCACTTAAACAAAAATTGTAATTATTTCTAGCTTTTAATTCTAAGAACACACGTGTATAAACTTCATCTTAGTGCCACATACGGATACTCAGTTTGTATTTCTGGCCCTTGTAACACCAGCCCCTGTACTTGATGGCTGTTCAGTGTAAGCGCAAACCAAATCCTTGCTTGTCTCAACCCAAACCCCACTGAGGAGCTAAAATGCCAAGGCAGGACGGGGGTTGCCGAGTGGCCCAGTCAGGATTTGACACAGGGAGTTTGGTGGTGGTGATCTGTGGCCCAACACCCAACCATCCTCCCAGGCTCAGAGCTGCTCCCACGTGCATTTCTAAAAGCTGATTTTCCTTTTTTCAAGCAGTTGCAGCCTCCATAGGGGAAAACACATCTTTGCAGAGGACCAGAATAGTGTAAGGACCAGGAAGTGGGACAGGAAGGAAAATTGGAAAGAGAATTATCCTGAACAGACAGAATATTTGCCTAGAAAATATTGCCTAGGTTAACTGAAAGTGCAAGTACTCTGATTTGATTTGACATACATACAAGGGAAAGGGATATTTTAAAAGGCAAGTGTTGTTAGCAGTCCTTGCAGCTCCTGCTGGTAGATCTGGTAAAATTGGTGAAAAGTTAAAAAAAAAAAAGAAAATAAGAGAGAAGAGAAAAAATGCCTTAGTAATTGTTATTATATCTTTCTGTTGCGGTCAGATCAAGAAGTCTAACAAAGCCTTTCATACATCCATTAAAATTCTGAGTGCTGCTTATTGAGGTTAAATTCTGCTGTTTTTTCAGGATTTAGACAAATCCATTCCAGCAGAGGATTAAAGATCTGCTCCCACTGAGGCCAATGGCAAAACTTCAATGGCAAAGCAGATGCTGGACCTGAATCAATACAGGAACCAGGCCTCGTTTTCAGGTTATTAAAGGAGTTGTGAATTTTTCAGCATACAAATTCCCTGTAGGAACTTTTTCTTTCTGTGTTTTTTAAAAAATTCTGATCAATTCCTCCCCCCCTTGAAAATTCAGATGCATTTAGTGAAGCGCTGTGCTGAAATGGAGCGTATTTATTGACAATGAAACGAGAGCAGTACAATTCCAAGCAATTTAAAAATAACTCCCTTCGATTAGTTTCAATGCAAGGATGATAGCACAGAGGATTATTTTTCTGTTGTAGTAAATTATTTATGTGAAAGTTGTTTTCCTTTTAACAAGTAAATCTTCCTAGACACAATTGCATTAGGTCTCCTGAATTTCATAATAGGGTTATCAATGAATGCACACAGAGTTTCAAGGTAAGCCTCAAGTGCAGCTATGCCCACGCGGTGTAGAAAATGGACCACCATATTTCCATGGGCATGAGTGCTCTTCCACGTCCCTTCCCGGGGGAGGAGAAAAAATCAGAGGCTGCTGCTGCGGGGTTTTTTTTCTGTTTATCACTTGTCCTTTGTGGGAAATAACATTGGATTAAGCAGCGGCAACATGTTACAGCTCTTGCAGTGAGAATGGCACGCAAGCGTCGACCGGAGCTCTCTTGCAACCTGCACCATGCCGGAAGCCCTTTGCGAGGGGACTGTCCCCATATAACTCTGTGTCACCTCATGCCTGGAGACCCTGCCAGGACATGGCGGGAGGGGACACAAGTACAAGGAGGGAGAGGAGTGGTCAAGCAGCAGGCAAAGCCCCATATCCTGAGTCCCACACCAAACCCCTACCCACAGGCATCCCGGTCCCTCAGGACATGTCCGTCAGCCTCTGCACCAGGTATCGGTATATTTGTCCCTGTTTCAGCACTATTTTTTTTTCTGTGCAGCAGCAATTTTAATATTCTTTTGTTGCCACATGGAAAGTCTTGCCTTCCTTCTGCTGTTCCTTTCATCTTGCTATGGACAAATTGATGATACAGCAGTAACTGCCCCCCACTAGATTTTGGGTTCAGTCCTACGTAGGTTGTTATGTAGCAGAATATGAGACTGGAGGCAGCAGGATCCTCTGCAGACCAATTTTTCAGATGATGCAAAGCCAGGCACAGTTTATTTTTGTATCTTCCCCTGACATCTTTACATGCATGTAGGGTCTCTATGTAGTGCCAGAGATTAACTGAAACCTGTCCACTTTACATGGCACTTACATAACTCTCGCTTCTTGCTACATACAATAACATGGTATCACAAGCAAACAGATATTAGACACAGTAAGCAAGAGACTTGTCTAAAGTTCTTTAATGGGCAGGTGGCCCTTTAAAGGGCATGGGGGGAAGAGTGAAGCCCAGACTGTCTACAGGGAAGAATGGGGAGATGTGTTTTGACTGTGTTTGCTTTAAGAATCAGCCTTCAAGAAAAATCAGGCTTCTTGATAAGGGAGAGCACTGTCACAGACACGTGACTGGTGTACAATGATGCTCCTCAGAGATGAGAACAGGAGGAAAAAGGCCAGCAAAACACTGGAGTCTGCTTTGAGGATCAGTTTGCCCTCAAAGAGAGCCCAACAGTACATGTAAGTAAGGACCATGAGCAAAGGGAAGGGGCTGAGGTCGGCAGTGTCGGGGGACCCTCCCAGCAGGGACCCCCAGCACCTAGGGCCAGGCGGTGCCCAGGTGGGAAACTGTACGGCAGCCAGGACCTGCTCTGGCTTTCAGATATACTTTGTGAACACGCTGGGTCGTTTTGGTCACTGTTTTCCAACGTGTCAACCAAATGTCTTGGTGTCTACTGTGGCAGAATAAACTCCTCATTGTCTTCCCTAATATTGTCTACCTACCACTGGGGCCTCAAGGTGGCTGGAGAGACTGTGATCCTGCCATTCCTCAGGAAGCAGCCGACCTTGTTTGAGGCGGGGAGGTGAGGAAACCCGGGGAGGATCCTCAGGCTGCGTTCCTGCTCATAGCTCAAATAGTGCCAGGCCCCACTCACTGGCACAGTCTGTGAAAATCCCTTTCCCCCAGAGCTGCCTGGCAAGGAGCAAGTGGAGGAAGATGCCAAGCCTGTAGCTGCAGGCATGGCCATGCGACTAACCACATCTGAGAGCATGACACATTATGCACCAAACGCTACCACTTTGGCAAAAGCAGCTTAGCTGTTTTCCATTTGCAAAATACCTGAGCTCGTTTGCTGTACGGTAGCCTTGGATCTCACCCTTGCTCTGACTGTGAACAACTGTATCTTCTGCCAACCAAGAAAAGCCCAGCCCAGCCATTTTTCTATACCACTTCTTAGAGCTTCCTAAAGTAGGAGGGGAGCGCTGTGTACCTAGTTTACGAGTGTAGGAAGGACTACATCAATTAGCCAAATAAGCAGGTATTTATTGCAGTTCTGCAGCATCAATGAACTGAGAAGACAGCCTGAAGTGAGTGCTCTTGCCGTTTGCAAAATGTTCTGTATTTTCTCTCCTAAGGTACTCAGTTCAGAAATGTCTATCAATTCTAGGAGAGAACATCTTTAACTTCAAAAAAGATTTAACAATCACCCATAAATAACAAGGTAATAAGAATTAAGTCAGACGCTGGACAATGTTTGTCTACAAATGATGCCGTCTCCGCGGGGCTCCCAAGGAAGGGGAGCGTTTCAGTGGCAGGCAGAGCACCTCTCGCTCACCTTCCTGCTGACATTGCCATGCGGTGATGCTCAGGATGCTGCCCAGCAGCGCGGGGAGGAGTGCAGGGAGCAGCACCTGGCCCCTGGGGCGGCTCTGTCGCAGTGCCGCCGACCTCTGGCTCTGCCGCACCGAAAGCTGCGATTCTAAGTAAATTTCCAGATGTGAGCTTTTCTCAAGAACTGGGGTGTTCGGTGAACTCTCTAAACTGCCAACACAATATATACGTCTATCAAAAATATTGGCTTGATAAAAGTAGACGGTGACATACGCTGCCCACAAGTGTTTCTCCTAATTTGCCCTTGAGAATTTAAACTTTCAGCTAAACACGCTTGGGGGTGTAACTCTTCTGGAGGCAACCACGGTTTGCATTTTTAACCTTTGAATTGAGTATTTTGAGATCTCTTTCCTTTTTCTGTTCGAATACAAGCCAGAAAATACATTCAGTACATTTATTTAGACTAGTTTAATCTCTTATGCAGCTATGCATATCTTCTATTTTTTGATCTTCTGAAAGCATATCTTCATTTTTGACTTTGTTTTAAAGCTGATTACAAACCAACAAAAAAAAATTAACAAACTAAAAAGAAAATAGGATTAAATAAAACAAATGGCAGAAAACAGATTAACATATTATACATGGTTCTGTTGTGGTTTTATAATAAAAATGTTAATGCAATTAAACAAATTACTTTCTGTCATTCATAGCAGTTCTTGTAATGAGATGATGTGTTAGGGCAAGAGAGAGGTTCTGAAATTTGGCTTTTTAATTACCTAAAGACAAAGTTTAGGAGCTTCAGAAGAACAAATGAGATCCTTGTAGTTTCTTGATTGTGTGAGTCATGACTTGGAGAAATATTCTGTTTTCTTTCCTGAAGAAAAACAACTAATAATTATTAATATATCACAGAACACCAAGAATTAGTGAAATGCGTTGTACAAATAGATGCTGGTCTTTCTACGCTATTTTTTCAGCAGCATCTGCCAAACAGTCTGCACTTTTGATGGAACTGATCTAAATTACAGATGGGCCAAAACTGCTTTTTGTGGTCAAATTTGGCCTGATTTTAAAAGGCTTCTTATTGATTGAAAGTGGATCTGAAATCAGGCAGAGCTAGACGAGGCCCAGTTATCAGCAGATCCCATTATGCTGAGCGGAGGGAGCTACAGCCGGAGCTCTGCGTGGCCCCTGCAAGTTAAGCATATGCTTTAGTGCTTTGCAGGACTCGTGCCAGAGATCTCCGTCCTTTACAAGACGGAGTTACCAAGTTGATGGACATACTCCAAAACAGGGCTCCGTAGCAGAAAATGCAGCAGATGAAAAACCTTAACTGAAGGCTTCTTTTCTCCTGAATGGCCAAGAACAGAGGGGTCCTCTCAAAAGCACCCATGATTAAGATAAAGGGGATTACAGCACTGTCACTCAGAGCAGCCACATGCAGTGCATCCTTTCTAATCTAAGAGAAAAGAGATTTGAAATGCTGATAGACCTTACGATTAGATACAGGCTGCAAATGGACTGTTGCAGAGAAAAAAAGCTTCTCTCACAACAGCCATGGCTGCTACACCTTACAAGCTAAGAATGTGTAAAGGTAGCCAAATCTTTCTGAGGAGAAAAAAAAAGGATATAAACAAGCAAGCAACCATAGATTGTTTCAAAAATAGGAGTGCTGGACGCACAAGAGCTCAGGGGTGATGAAGAGGACACACACAGACAATGCCAGCTCAGCCCGAGAAATCCTTGTAACAGATTCTGATTTGCTCATCTCTCCTGCTTTCATTTTTCTCCTGTCTTGGGTGAAGGGTTTGTGTTTAATAACATCATTTGCATCAGTGTGTCCCAACTGACCAAGGTACTAGGGCTGGGAGAGATTAGCATGGTAATCTCATTCTGATGGATAAAATTAGCAAAGATATTCCCCTGAATGGAGAGCTGCCATTGGCGAGCTGCCGTGCTTAGAATCAATTACTAAATTACTTTGAGCTCTAAGTCGACAGTAACAGAAAAAAATTGGCATTGACCGAAGTGAAATAAGATAAAAAATATGCGATCATTAAATCTCTCGCTACTATTCGCAAATGTGACTCACAAGAACTGCACAAAAAATAAGGCAGAATTTAATTTTTAACAGTGGTCCCTGTCATCATTTCAACCAGAGCTGCTCAGTGCATGGAAGCACGGCGCAACCTTGCTATCCAGCTGCTCGGAGGAAGAGCTGGGCTGCTTGCGGCTCCCACCCTATGTTGAGCAGGGCACTTCACGAGGACCAAAAGCCAGAAGACCAGCTTCTGTATGTGCAAGCAGAGCAAGGTAGAGAAAGGCTTTGCCAAGGCATAAAGCCTTCCTTCATGCTGTAATTACCTGCTCTCTGTGTAAGCATATCCTATGTACTTAATGCTTTGCAAGCATAGAGAAGGGTAGGTCCCCGCCCCAGAGAAGGCACAATTTCAAGGCTTTTCTGTGCTTACACACACAGTGTACAAAATTCACAGTAGTGAGTAAAGCCCCATGTGCTCACCTTGCTTGTTCTAGCACAAAAAAAAAAAAAAAAATCTATTATTACTGCAAAAGGTATCTTGAGAGCAATATCATGCTGTTTATAGCATAGTCAGGGTGTTTGCCCAGGCTTAAACATGCCCAAAATCTTTGATCTTCACTGTACACAGACCTTCACTACCCATTTGACATGCTGGGCAAGGCAGAAGTGCCCTGCAGTGACAGAGATGGTCAAAAGGACCAGCGTTTGCATTATTATGGCTGAGCTTCTGGAAGTGTCTACAGACTTCAGACTGCTGGTTTTTGACTGCCCCAGTTGAGGGCAATGGCACACAGGTCTGGCTTTCAGAAAATGCCAGACTTTTGAAGCTTCTCCAGTTGAACACATACACCTAGAGGCCTCTCAGATCACTAGCTGCTTCTACAGATCTAGACTAAAATCACAGAAGCTGTAGATAAATACTCAGTCTCTCTTTTCTGGAATAGAGGAAATGTGAAAGAGAAAAGCAAAATAAAAAATTACCATGTTACCCACAATGTAGGACGTGGGACATCATAGCTTCAAATATTACCCACTACCTTAGCTACACTTGTAAAAAAAATGGGCTTCAGACTGAAAAATATCCAACTAACACGCGATGAGTAGGATAGCAGGGATGTAGAAAAAAGAAATGTGAAAGAACCTTCTATCAGCTTTAAACACCAGGAATCGCAGAAGCATAAGTAATTGATAATATTATTAGCACAGTATACATATCAGCTGTCGGGATATTATGAGGACTGAATCCAATCTCTGTTGAGGGAGTCAGGGTCAACATCATTAACTATAGATCCTGTCCTGGTTTACATATAGAGCCCTCAGGCCAAGTGTCTGCCAGATACATCTCTATAGATGTGCATAGCTATAGGACATACAGGGGGCTAATCACACACATCAGTAATAGACAACAAGCTTTTGTTTATCTGAAGGTTTACTGGAATTAACTGATTAGTGTCAACTTGACACAATAACTTTTGTCTACAATGTAGTAGATCATTTTGATGGTTTTATTGATGGAGTGTTGTCTAATGTAAATTGTAAGGGTAGTTGAATGAAGTAGGAAACATTTTAGTTAAACAGAAATTGAAAAAGCCACTAGCAGACATATCTTTAAAATGTCACATTCTGCAGCTTTAGATAATGATAACAATGATGGCAACAACAGTAATTAAGGAGAATTTAAAATGGAAATAGACACCACCTATTCATAAATTTATCTCTTACACAAATCCTCAGATGATATCCTGATGTTAAAACAAACGTAAGGTAAATTTGACATATCTTTTTCTGAAAATAAAATTAGTCTAGTAAAAGAAAAGAGAAAATGAAGTAAAATACGTTTATTTACCTAAAACCCATAGTGGCCCAATTTAGAATAAAAGTATGAAAAACATTTAAGAAAAAACGTCTATTGGGCTAAACTAATTCTTTCAATAGATTCATAACATTATTTTCTGGTTTTTGTTAGATATAATTACTGTCTTCCATAGTTAATACAGAACACACTGTTTGCTTTACTTTGCTGGGTGTCAAATAGCTTTTATGATCTAGTCTAGGCTTTCTGTTCTCACAGCTTCACAGCACGGTTAGGAGTTCATGGTTTAAAACTACGCACGATCATATTCATCTTCTAACATAAATAACAATAGACTTCTTTTCTGGCTCAGCTATTAGATTATTTAGTGCAACTGTTGGACAACCTCCTTTGAAAGTAAGCTCAGGGAATACAGTGATTATGTCGTGAATGCTTCAAATAACAGAATTCTGCTATATTTATACTCTGCTATAAATAACAGAAAACTAATTCACATTCTTTTATAACTTCAAAATCACCTTTCCTTTCCAGGCACAAACTATTCTACCCGCAATAGCAAGTCAAAACAATTAGGCCAAGACAAGGGGGATACTGTGTGTCACAAAATGAAGTAATTAGATTTAGGCAGTATTATCAATGATGCCCAGTTCCAACCGTAGAAGCTGCAGTTAGTAACCCCAGTCTGTCCCTCTATCAAAAAGCTATTTATTCTTCATTACTGGCTATCCCTGGGTTATAGGGATTCATTGTCATTGTAGTAACTTATAGGAGGAATAGTTAGTGCAATGATATTAGGGAAATAGCCATTTCATAGCTCATGGGCAAAGTAGTATCAAGTCACAGCTTTCCAGCAGTTGTCAGCAATGGTGAAATCTTGTCTGTATTATCACCCTTGAGGTTCATTACATTTGTTTGGCTTATAGTGATGTAAAGAATGAAATCGTGTCACCAGAGAAAAGAACTCCATTTTAGAGATCCCGTCCATGCGCTTCCTATAGAAATTTATGCACAAGGTCTGAAAAACTAGGGACAAAGCATCCTGTCCCTTGGGGACACTTATTACCCAGTTTATATCCGAAATAGCCAGACTGACATGGTTCCACTTTGGCCATAGATACAAGTGTAGTCATGGCTCCCTCTTGCTTGGTCTCAAACTAATCCTGCCTCCTAAATGGAGGAGGGCAGCACCTGTCTGAGATGATAGTGCAACTTCCAGTACTAAGCTTTCAAAAGGTTTTGTTTCACATGCCTTTAAATCTGAGGATGCGCAAAGTCACAAGAGCTTATTACATTGAAGGCAATGAAAGTAAATGGATGCTTAGATAGGTTGTGTCATTCTTGAAGAAACACAAATGAAATTAAAACAATTCATTTTGTGTGCTTTCCTACCTAAGAGTACATTGATGCATCCAAGAAATCACAGCCCTTCTCCAGCAGCCTCTGACTTAGCGGTTTTCTGAAGAACTCTGCTTCTCCCTTCAAAAACACACAGGTTTGTTAAACCCTAAGATTTGGGCAGAGCTGGGTGCTACTTGTCTATTTATTACACATAGACATATTCAAATCTATGTTTGTTTGAAACTGGCAATATATATTTTCAGCCCAGGTTTCTGCCTACTTCCTAGACAAAATAGCTTGAAATGGAGTTTTAAGGCTAGGAAAAAAGGTCTCAGTTTTGGAAAGCAAATTGTTTTATGTGGTTAACACTTAAACAGCTAACCAAGTCACTTGACTTGCGTGCAAACAAAACAAGTCATTTTTGTCCTGGTTTAAAAAGTAGCTCCTGGGCAAAGGTACATAAACTTTCTTAAATATTTTCGTTCATTTTAGACAGGATGTTAAAATATCTAGCTATTGATTTTCTGTGCCCCTTACATATAGTTATTTGCATTATAAAAGTTCCATTATTATAAGATCAAGCCAGAAGCAGCTGATAAGATGTAAACGCAATACCGTGCAATTTATTCTTATGGAGTATCTTTTATAGAAAACATAAAAGAACATTTTACGTGTAGCTATACACTTTCAAACACGATTCTCAATTGTGCCCAGTAGCGCACAGTTAAGTAGAAGTAAGAAAAGAAAGAAGAAGACCATTTGTGGTCTATACAATGGCCAGGTACAGCAGAGACTACAGCGGTCCAGAGAATGGTGGAGAATGACAGCACTTTTCCCAATGGTGCCTTAAAAAGGCGAGTTTGGACTAAATAACTCTTTTTGTGTGAGGCTCTGATTCCTCCCTGACAGCCCTCAAAGAACTGGGAGGGAGGAGATGTTGGGCTGTAACCTCACTTTACTATACTGGGCCGACATATTGCAAGCATAAGAAACAATCCAGAGAGATGCTGGAGATCTCTAGAAGATGTAGATGATGCTCTGTCAATGCGGGAATCTGCCTCAAACGTGCAACTGAGACAGATATCACATGTATACCTAAAATGCATTTATCAAAGTGCAGCTATTTCTATAGTGGAAAGGAGAAATCAGTTTAGAGTTCATGTCATGAGAAGTATGGACATCCTCACCATGAACTTCAGCCCAACATCCCATTTCTACAGCAAATATCACAGCTTCTTCAGCATCTACAGGGAGAAGGGAGCATTGGGGTTTTAAGCTCTCATATGAGAGAGAATTTGTTTTTCCACAAATGCTTCCTCCTCAGACCAATTTTGAATGCGGGGTGGCCTCATCAGGTATCACAATGTCTTCCATTGATTGTCATCCCTTTAGCAACTTGTCTTTTGTTCTGTCTTCTGCTGCCTCCTTGTTTCTTTCTCTCTGCATACATCTTTTCCAGGAGATGTTTGAGCACACAGCTGTCTCCTGCATACATGTCTTCTGTCTTAACTTTTTCTCATTCTCTCTGGAATGACTTTTGCCATCTCTTTGTCCATTTCACCAACAGCATATTCCTTGACAGCTAAAAGGTGCTGTTGATCACCTTGGCTCTGAACACCACCTAGGAATCTTCCTCTTTTCCTCTTCTCTTGCACCTTCTTCTGTCATCCCACTAGAGCACTGAAAAAGATGAGATATGTCATAGTGGAAGATACTTCCGTTTTGTCGCTGGGCTCACCATGTAGAAGCAAGATAAGGTATCTTTTTGCTCGGTGGCAAAATCTTCTGTAATCATTAAGACAAAAGGATAAATCTGAGTCAAAATACTTTATAACACATTGCCCCACGATTCTGTATTCAATAGCAATCTTAAATTAGAATAACGAATAAGAAGGAAAGCATCAAAATTGCAAATAATTAAGAGTTTAAAAGAATACTTTGCTATTACGATTAAATGATTTTTTGGGTTGACATAAACAGAGAAGTAATCCTGAGAGATATGTTTTGTATCCCAATGTAATATAAAGGCTGTGTATTATATAAAATGAGGAGGAATAAAACATTTTGCTTATTCCAAGATTATAATTGCTTTATCTTGCCAAATTTTCTCATTGGGTCAAATACAAAGACCTCCATTCAGTAGTCACCAAGGCTTTCTTCAAGCAAATTCCTCTTGGCCTCATAATTTTCTCTACATTTTTCAGTCTTACAGGCAAATCACAGCTGCCCAATAGCACAATTTGTCGGTCATGATATACTATTAGATATACATTATATACATGTGTAGGTATTGGGGATGTGTGTGCGTATGATGTAATGATGTGCAAAACACAGAATATATATTATTTAAAGTATAAGACGAGAATGCTATTTCAATCACTGCTAATTTGCATTTCATATTCCCAAAACATCATAATACTATTATAAGGTATTGATCCAAGCATGACCATTTGATTTCACATCAATACTAATATGACTTTTCTGTGATCTGTTGACATGTGGGATTTTCTGAGTGAAATACATACATACCAATATCCAACTATTTTCACTAGTAAAACCGGGTTCAGCTGTTCTGTATGAAAAGCTGTTGGTAAAAATGTAGATCGTCCTCTCCCAAAACTTGAATTTAGATTTTACTAGTAGACTTAGATTTTTATGCTTACTGCTTTCCCAAATCTCTTTCCTTTATCTCTTTGATATAACGGTGTCTTTGTGATACTGCCTGTTGTCTGGATCCATATGCAGTATCCTAAGCACAAAGCACTGGTAGCAACCGTGGTTATGCCATGTAGGAGCAAGAGGCCCTCAACATCTCACTCCCATCCTCAACGTGGTTGTTCAGGACCTGACATAAAGACTGCTGGAATAACGGTCTTCTACTGAGCCTCTCTGAATTATGTAAATAACAAGGTTTATTATGAAACAGTTCTTGCTTTGATGATTTTTGCATACAGGTGCCAAAATCATATGGGTCCCACACCCCCATTTCTTCTCTCTCAGTAGACAGGCATACAGGATGATACTCAAATAGACTTTAATCTTCTCAACACTGCTGATGTCCTTCTTCCTACCAAATCCCCGTTTTCAACATTACCCAAGTTTCAGCATAAACCATTACACTGATTTTTCCTGGTGGTTACCAACTTGAAATGTAGCCAGTGGTCAGGGATAATTACCCACCTCTGCTGCAGATATCCAAATGGAGATCCCTTTCCCCATCTGTACACACATACGTACCCACAGAGCCAACACAGTTTCTGCTAAAGACAATAGCAACTTTTCCATTGATTTTCTTGGAGCAGACCTGGATCTTACTGGCATGGAAAGCCTGAAGGGGAGAATGCACCATGTCTGGGAAGAGTGCTACGTGCTGATGATACTCAGTCACTTCAACGTCACTGAAATCAGCACGTAGAATGCAATTGCTTTTATCTCACCTGACCATGTATGGGGCCTGAGCAAAAACTAGCCAAAAGTGGATTCATCACAGATTCATCCCAGATTGAACCATCCCAGATTCCTCACAGAAGCCAAGGGACCCAAGGAACAGCCAGAGATTGTCACTTGCCTCAGGCAAGATGTGCTTCTTTCCCATCGTCTGCCAAGACCCGAAAATGGTTCCCAACCTCAAAATCCAGCTAGAGCCATCACTGCTTCTGGATCGCAGGGTTTCCGCTGGAGGATCTTCTGCCTTTCGTTATGTATGACAGAGCTGTGACCCTTCCTTCCCAAATAAAGTTATAGTTCATGTCGAAGACCACCAAGAAGCTGAAGTAAGGGTGGAGGAATCCAGTCCCTGCGTGGGGGACCTTCAATTCCAGGCACCATTTTCCTGAATGCTTTCGGATGGAGTCCACATTGCAGGAAAACAAAACCTCAAGAACTTCAGGCTCATCTGGCTTCATAAATTCCTTCCAGCAGCAGTGGCGTTCTAAACCAAACCTGTAATGTTGGAAGTGATAAAAGCAAGAGTAGCTGTGATGACTTTGTATTACATAGGAACTGCATCTCCGCTCCCCCCACCCTGCCCTGCACCCAGCTACAACACAATTACTAGGTAAAAACTTCATTGGACTCGAGAGTCTACTCAGCGGGGCCAAACTCTAATGGCTGATCCAAAGTAATTTAAATTACATTGTGAGTTTGTTAGAGCCCTATCATCTCCTGTTTGGTTCTCTGGATAGACTGTGTATAAACACAATGCGTATTAGTGTATGTCCTACCATCTACTTACTTTCACACACCACTTTCTTTACTTTTGAAGATATCAGCATATTTCAGTATACAACTACAGAATCTGAAAACTCAATTAATGTGCTATTTACATGAGTATTAACTAGAACAATGCCTATAAATGCATTAGAAAAAAAATCTTCTTACAGATTGCAAATAAACTTTTAAGAACTGACCCAGTGCCAATCCTTTCAGCGCCTGTCTGGATATAGGCAATTATTTTAGTTAATGGCACAGCACAAGGTCCCAGAGTACACACATAAACCCACATTTTCCAAGAGAGATTCAAGCAGGGATTACATAAAAGGTTTTAGTAAAAACTGCAGTCTTGTTCTCATCTGAAGCTATTACCCATTCATATTCTCTATTAATGTAAACAGATAATTTACCCTTAATTTAAGGCCCCTTCACATCCAGCATAATCAGCTTAAGGAAGATATGTGGTCAGCATAAAAAAGATGTAGCTTATGTCTTACATCTGCTTTTCAAACAAGTTCCGCTCTGCCTCCTCTTGTCTCCAACAAATGGAAACTTCTATACTGCCTTCCCTCTTCAGCCAACACTTGCCAGGTACTTTCACTCCCTTTTCTGAAATCCTAATAGCGGGAGTCTGGGTTTGACGATTGACGTCTCAGTGTCTCACCAACACCCTTCTTGCGCTCCCTTAGCAAAAGATGGACCTTATATAAATTGAGGTTCAATGAAGGAGCCTGTGAACTCATTTTGACTGCAATAAAATGAAAAGACCGTTGATCAGCAGGAAGGTGGTGTTGTACTTCCCAGGTTAGCGCTTGGGGTTGCCTGGTAGTAATTTGATTGATCAATTGATTTGTTGATCCGAATAATTTTTACTGGGAGGCTAAAAATGAACAGCTGCCAGTATTATGTTGCTTTTGCGTAGGGGCCTGGGACCATCCATTAGGAACCGTTTGCAAACTGGAGTGCTACTTAAAAAAAGCAGAGCAAATGCAGCCAAGCTTTGATAAGTGGCCCTATAGAAATAACATAGCTGATACAATCAAAACAAGAAGAGGAGCCACAGAGCAGTGTAACCAGGGCTGGATCTGCAGTGATGACACCCCAGCCAAGAGCAATGATCTAGCTGTGGCCCCAGTAACAACAGCTGATACGCACCCAGGGACTGTTAGTGGGAATGGAACTCTGACTTTAAACCTGAGCAAACTCTCCGTATTGGAATCACTAACGAAAAGGTCCCAGCCCATTTGACTAGGTGTTTTATTGCTCATCATTTAAGACTGGCTAATTACCATTAGCCTCTAAGGCAAGCAGCATTGCTCTGACCTGTTGCTCCTGTAAGCAGAGCAGGGCACGTTACAGTTTCATGTGGGAGCTGCTGTATACCTCAGCAGAGCCAACACGGAGACCTTCGATTAAACAGCTTAACACTATTTCCTTCTGCTAGCCCATTCCCTTGTGCGGGAGCTGGAAGTACCTTGCCTGAAGGCACAGTGCATCCTTACAGGCAGGAATTCAGGATTGCCAAACCCTGCCTCCCTGTCACTGGCTACTTATTCTGAGAAAAGAGGCCTTTTTAACTTTCCTATGACCTCTTGACTTAGACATCGTTATCCTTCACTGTGGGAAGAACATACCTTTCCATCTTTCTTACTGCCTCATTCAACCTCATCGGATTCATTGACACAAACAGGCATAGAAACATAAAATTGCCATAATTGGGTCAGGCCATAGGTCTGATAGCGGCCAGTGACGATTGCTTCAAGAAAGAACAGAAGAAGCAGGGCACATAGAGAAGGACCCTTCCCCTGGCAAATCTCATCTGCTAGCAGCAGTTTCAAGGCCATCAGAGAGCTAGAGTTTGTATCCAGACCATCACCTTATGATGCAAATACCAAAATACCAGCAAATACTGAAACCTTGAATTTTTTGAACTCATAAGCATGCTTTTCATTAAACAACACAAATACGCATCTGCAATTGTATATGACAGAGATCCTTACGTGTGAGTCATCAATGTGTTTCGCTGTGCTTCTGTACTTGCAAGGAGACAGATGGACTGGCACTTTTTGGCCATAATAAGCACATAAAGTACGTTTTTTTCTATCAACAGGGTTTCCTTAATTCTCCTTTAAGCTATTTTCACTGTGCTCGCTCTCCCTCCCATCCTACTCTGTGCATTTTATGAGGGGCCCCTCAATTTCTGTGATCCAATCTTCTCGTTCCTCAGCCCCATTGCCGACAAAGGCATCACACTCTCACTCCATACCTTTGTAACTAGGTTAAGGATCAGCTTGCACAGGCAAGCTGCAGTCCCGCAGGCTATTCAACACTAAGGGCCTAATCTACACTCTGCTGAAATCATAGTCTTTAAAAGGTTCAATAGGTTTTGACCAACTTCACTGAGCTTAGAGGCAAGGCCCTATAAGAGGCATTACTAAATCTGCCCCGGTGCACAGCACGTTACACTCTGTAACTTGCTATTTTTGCAATGCAGCATATTTTTTCTACAATTTGAAATATAATGCAGCCCTACTATTTCTGCTGTGTGCTGCTCTGCAAAGGGTGTCAAGTATCCCTAGACGTAAAAGTGCTAGGGTTTAAAAAAAAAAAGGCATGATATTCAACATCAGTATTTATATTACTGGGAAAAGCATTGCTTACAGAACGGAAGGTAAAGACTATATCATTTGTAATGTCTGGGGTGGGTTTTCTTTCTTAATAAGCAGTGGGTTGATGCAGGTAAAACTCTCCTGGGTGCAGCTGAATGGGCAAGCACAGCTTTACTATGCGTTTCTGCTCTACCAAACATGCACTAACTTCAGCCTGTGGTCTTCTGGGGTTGTTCTTTTTGTTGAGTTTTGTTTTGTTTTGTTTTGTTTTAATGGGACCCAAATAGGACAGTTCATAAGGCAAGCAACAGCCAGACCTTCTACCTTTTGGCTTTACGAACCTCCCTATATTTATTCCATCAGGGAACAAAGAAAAGAAGTGCCCAGATCTGGGCCTCTTTGGCTAGCTGATGCCAGGAGCGTGGTTAGGAGCTGCAGGAGGGCATCTCTGCCGGTGTCCGAGTCGCAGTGGCGCCCTGCTGCCTGCTGTCCTTTGCTCCTAATGACGGAAAGCTTTGACCCGGCCACATCTCTGCTTCTGGAAGGAAAAGCAAAGCCTTCTCTTAGAGCTATTTCAGCTCCCAGGACCCTTGTGCTGCCCCGGCTGTCCTAGCAGCTGCCCAACGAGCATTTCTGCCTTTCACATCCTCTTCCCCTGCGTACACAGTCTACAGCTAGTTTTTTCCTTTTTTTCTTTTCTTTTTTTTTTTTTTTTTTTTTTTTTTTTTTTTTTTTTTTCCTTAATCGCAGAAAGGCCTCCCCGCCTAATCTAATTCCCGCTCCTTTGTCACAAGCAGATGTCACTTTTACATCTGTGCGTCTGCTCAAGCGCCCGGTCTCCTCCAGCCCAGCAGATGTTGCCGCCGCCGAGGCAGCAGCGGCCGGGGGGGAAAAGCAAAGCGCAGATCCCAGATCCCTCTGCTGGCCGCCGCCCGAACGCCACGGCCGCTCCGCCGCCCGCGGAAAGGGACAGGGAACAACAGGGACATCACCACCACCATCAGCAGTATTTTTTTTTTATTATTATTATTATTATTGCAAATCCCCCCATCCCAACTGATTAC
>WAAD01010043.1:0-42301 GCA_013389945.1 Fregata magnificens | reverse complement strand
CGAGAAGCAAATATGGCAAGAGCACTCCTCGGCACGGTTGGGGTGCTGGGGAGAGGGTGCCACCTCCCAGAGCACAGTTAAAAGAGCCAGGAAAAATGGGACAAGTGCTGTTTCACTAATAAAAATACTTCAATAATCAGTTTTTAAATGCTGCAATAAAATATGCAGTCTATTTTCTGGAGGAAAGAAACTTGTATGTATTTCTTGAATATATATTTTGTTATAATGTGGGTAGGTTTTGCCATTTTACTTTTCTTCCAAAAGTCATTTCATGATCTAAGAATATCTTTGCTCAGAGTAAATGGACTGTCTCTAGGAATTACCCAGCTGTGGACTGCAGTGCAGTTCTGCTAATAGTGATCTACATGGAAAGAGTTTCCCGCTGGAGAAGCTGCAGTGCTCAGTCCATCTGCTTCACCATGGCTGAACTGACCCCTGAGCTCTTAGAGAAGGAGAGACCTGTGTTACCAGTAAACCAACCAACCAACCAACCAACCAAGGGTGATTTAAAGATCTCTCTGCTGGCCAGGCATTGCTGTGTGAAGACGATCAGCTTCCGTTTTATGGTATGCAGTCGCAATTTGAAAACATTAAGACATGACAACACGCTACTTCTTTGGGTATTTTTTTTTTTTTTTTTGCCAAGTTCACTGCTTTGTCTGCTAAAACTTGGGGTTTATTTCTAATATGAAGGCTTCAGCTTCCAAGCAGTGGATCTAGCTACTTGTCTGCTAGACCTCTTCTCTCTTTTAATTTTACTACACTGTAAACTGATTTGCATCCTGATCTATCTTCTTCCTCATAAACTAAGCAGGCTGCATCCTTTACAGTTCCCATACTCCCTAAGGCTCAAACTTTTAAAATGTTTTCCAGAGCCGGAACCACTCTCTCCTGTTTTCGAAGATGCTTTGCAAAAGGGATACCAGGACGGTACCAAACACTGTGGTCTCTCTCTCACTAACGGTTCATACAGAGCTAAGATCACCTCTCTATTTCTGATCACAATTTTCCACTTAATGTATCTAAGCTGCTCATTAGTCCTTTTTGGAAAATTCTGTTCCACCACTTATTCCCTCTGACCCATAAATCCTTCCCCAAGTCACATTCTGGTCACCCCCGCAGCGCAGGGAACCGTGGGAGGCCTGAGGCGTACGGCACACACCGTTTGTAAGGACCAGCGTGCCCGTGGCAGACCAGTTGGGACAGTTAATTCATCGTGATCCTTCGTGATTGCTCAGTCAGGTAGAAACAGATGGTTTGAAAATACATGAAGTTTATCTCTCCCGTCTCTCTGCAAAGGCAGGAGTTTGAAAAGGAGTATTGATTAAATAAGTAATCTACAGGATCGCTGCTGATCTTTACAAGCACAGAAGCTAGGAGGGCCATGGAGTACCCAGCGGGAGCCCCGGCAGGAAGAGGATGCCAAAAGGCTGGTTACCAGCGGAAGCCGAACAGGCGAGCTGATCTGTAACACCAAGAGATGCTCTGGAGGTCACAAGACAAGGAGATCTGGGCAGAAGGACCTAACAAGTCAAAAGATGCTCCAGTAAAGAAATGAGGGTAAGGTTTGTTATTTTTGTTGGGTTTACCCCCTCATGCTGTTCAAATAAAGAGTAATTTGTTTTATTATCCAGCTCAAATTCAGTATGAACACATGTTGTATCTTGGAGTTCACAGGTAAATTCACATTGCGTGTTTGAAGCAACTCAAGTGTTTCATTGTCTGCTCTTCTAAATACCAAGACTTGGAATTCAGGTCTAATGTCGAGTTTGGCTCTGGAGTAGCTCTTGCACACACTCTCACTTTCTTCTCTCCAATACATGAACAGAAAAGTAATTCCTGATTGCAGCATGAATCCCTCGGATGGATGGATGCATGACAATGCAAATGTAAATTTTGCTACTAAAGAATACGTAGCCAGCATACAGGAAAGCTACAATTAATAAAAACAATCCCTTTCACTGAGGAGCACGTGTGTCTAAATAGATAAATCTTTACATATCTGCACTTACTTACTAAAGTTATCGAACTATTACCAACCAGTGGGAAAAGGAGGTGTCATAAAAGGCATCTGTTGTCCATTAGAATACTTTTTAAAATCCTCTTTTCCTCCCACCTTTTTTTGACACTGTTGAAAGTGCTAATAGATGTACCTTAGCAGGAGTTCCCTGAAGCAGCCTGACTCCAGTCGAGGCCAGCAGCTCACTGCTGTGGTCTGAAGCATGAGCTCTTTCTGAGGGCAAAAGCTGGGGTCTCTTCACACAGGGAGGATCCTCACTGTACAGGGGAGGAATGAGACATGAAGCTCACCGTTAATTCTTAGACACCTACTGAACTAGTACCTGTCTGTAACTCTTGCTGCACATTTAGC
The DNA here is from genome assembly GCA_013389945.1 of Fregata magnificens. Lineage (NCBI taxonomy): Eukaryota > Metazoa > Chordata > Aves > Suliformes > Fregatidae > Fregata > Fregata magnificens. Next base: position 39,930 of record WAAD01010043.1, on the reverse strand, counting down.
GTGAATCATATAGAGTCAAACATAAATCTATAGACGACCCTCATCATCCGTAAAGCACAGCAGTGCTGTGAAGGCCTTATTACAATGGGAGACGAAGCCTTCTGCTTCTGTCACCAGTTTCATTTGGTTCTTTACAAGTTGTCACCTGACATCTGCTATGAAACAAACTGGTAGCTTCATCCAGGGTGCTACTAAAATATGGTTCCATCTTAGAAAAACAATTTTACACCTTGTACCTCACACAAGAGGTCTTCTCAATTTGCGGGGAATCCATCCAGAAACAGCTCAAGAAGCTTTAGCTGTGAAAATGAAGCTCATGCTGCCTTATTGTAGGTTGGAAATTTTCTTTGGAGTGAGGAAATCACCTTTTGGGCTGATCCTCGTCGCAACTGTCGTATCAACAGGAAATTGAAATACTTGCAGCTGAAAAGGAGTATTATTTCATAATGTTATTGCAGGCTGAGGCCATACTTCTTCCCATTCCTTTCTGAAAGAGAGGCAGTAAGGGGATGCTGATAACATCTCCTGCTGTTTCAAGCAGCTCAGAGGATAACGTATAAAGTCTATCAACAGTATTAGATAAAAGTTCAAAGCAGTCTTGGGAAGTGTAAGTGAGAGAAGCTATGCCTTTCCAGCAGTCTGAAATCTAACATCAGCATTAAGACCTCTACCAACAGGCTTAAAGTACGGATGGGGTCTTCAGGAGCATTAATTTCAGCATCGTTTCACAGAAAGATGTTTAGAGAAAAAGAATCAATGTATTAATTTCCCCTAAGGAGCAAATCTATCCAGGGAACAAAACACAAGTTTTATGAGTTGCTGTGGTTACTCGGTTAAGGAAAAGAAGTGACTGAAGATTGTGAAGCCAGTGGCTAAGAGAATTGGTTATCTGGCATGGACGCGGTATTTGGGAAAGCTTGGGTTGCTCGTTTCGGAGGCATGGGTCACACGGCACTCCCAGCTGGAGCTGTGGATACGCCTTGAAAAGTCAATCCATTTCTTGAAACCTTCTCCTAAGAGAGTGCCTGCAGCAGTCCCTGCCCCAAGATACAGGCACAAACCCCTGTGCTTTCAGGGCTGTTAAAAACCCACCTATGCTTTGAAAAGCAAAGGGAGGTGGCTCACCCCTCCCCAAGTCAGGCCAGGAACCAGCAGCTCCATGCAGCTGCAGCAGCTGCTGACGCTTTCCCAGTCTGCTCCCTCCCCCCGATAACAAGGGACCCGAGCCACAGAGAGCCAGCAGCAACACCTAGCAGTTAGTTACCTTCTGGTGCCCATTTCTAAGCAGAACCAGAAATAACCTCTGCCCAGTGCTGCCTCCGCCTGCCCCTTCGTGGGTAACCGTGAGCACGCTGGATTGGGCTCAGCGTTGGGCTGCTTTCCTTCTTTCCAGCTGGGATGCCCTGTGCAGCTTTCCACTGCTGTGGCCTCCTTGGGCTTGTAGGACTCTCTTCCAGAGAACCAAGGCAAGTAGAAGACAAGTCAGCTTCAGTGAGACCTCGGTTGCTTCGCCTCAGCTTTGCAGACGGTACGGGGGAGCAGGGGGAGAGACAGCAGAGTTGCTACGAAGTGGAAGCTTTAATTCTCATTGAGGTTTATCATTATGGTGTTAGCGGAGTTCAACGTGATGTACAGTTACACAGATAGATTCCACAGGCTGTCACAAGCTGCAGGTTATTCTTACTTTTTTTTTTTTTAACCTGAAGAGTCTGACATCGTAGTTCAAAATAATCTCCTCAAAGCACTGCTGTCAGGAGAACTCAAAAGCTCCTGGCCCTGTATTGATTTCTCAATATCAAACTGTTTCTAGAAACAGCCACCAAAATACTCTTGCTGTATTACCTTTAAAAAGGTTACCAAAAGGGATGAGCTCTGAAAATAAGCAGTTCAGGATTCTCCATAGGTAATACTGCAAATAAAATGCCACCACATCTAGGATGCAAACATCTGAGGAACCCCCTCTCACTTTAATTCCAAAGTTACATGCTTTCTTTACAAACTGAGTGTCCCTTCATTTTTAATAACAAAGTCTTCTTGCATCTGGAAGAAAGAGCAGTAGTTAAAACCGTACCTACTGCTACTGCATGCACTTGTAATGCATTATGTGACAGCCTATTTTAGAACAGCGATGCTTTAAAGACACAGATCTAATTATCACTAGGAATATCTCTATGGAGACAAAAAGTTAGATAAACATGGTGTGGGTGGTTTTGTCCTGCTGCAGAAAAAGAGGATGCGCTAGATGGACAGCCAAGCCCTTCACTCCCACCTTATTCAATTGCCACTGGAAATGTAGCACTCCTAAAATATTGCTGGGCTGATTCACTGACTATCAAAACCAGTGGCATTCACAGAAAGGTGGCAAGAATGATCGAGGGCACATATCATTCAAGAGAGGTGGAAAAGTTATTTGTATTAACAAGGAGGTGTGCTGTGCTGTATAATATTACGTATATATGAATACTAAAATACTGACGAGACTGGAGAAGTTAAATTAGGCACTTTTGGTTTTTACCCATTTAATCTCACCTTTCAGTGACCGCATCACTCACTCTCTCTCCTAATGTTGGTTAGGGAAAAAAAAAAAAAAAAGTAGGATAACATATAACAGTGTGACCATTTGATTCCTGCCCTAGCAAGTTTAGAACTGGTGAAGGGAGATACTTCCAATCGCAAGGTCATCAAACTGAGACTTGTTGCGGCAAGATTTTGTTGAGGTCAAGATTTTAACTAAATTCTGCAAAAAAGAAGAGCTTTTAAAGTAAGAATATCCAGCCAGTACAGTCTGGGTTAATAAATGATTTTGAAAGATTTCTGACATAAACCACCCATTTCAAGGTGCAAACCAATCTCTACTTATTGAAGATGAGACCTTTAACAAATATTTTCCTCCAAAAAGATTTCTTGTGTGTTTTTCTAAATCACCTGCTGCTGGTCAAATCCAGAAATGGGTTTACAAACTGTAGATCACAAGTTTTAGGCTGTACCTCACTCACTATGTTTCTATAGTCTAATAGTAAATGGAAGCATGGCCTCTCAAATTTGCTTCATTTATGTTTCTTCATTGTCTTTTTCGGTGGATAATAGTCCCTGTTAAATTCATGGGGTCAGCTTCAATCCTGGCTGAAGTACATTCCACAGCTGAAGTCAAATACATCTGCAGAAGTGATTAATTTTTCCTGTTATTACTGATTACTTTCATTGATCAATATTTTCACTGGTGCATACCACTAATACATTTAAATGTCAATGTGGGAATTAATTATCCTTAATTATTTCCTTTCAAAGATCATGGAATAGAACTTTTTTTTTTTTTTTTTTTTTGAGATTTTGGGGATATATACATAAATTTAAGGCCAAATTTGTCTTCAAAATTATCGAGAATCATTTGTACGAAACCTCATAAGCTTAAAATACCTTTAAAGTACTTTTTAAGACTTTTTACAAAATATTTAAAAGTAATAAAAATGAAAATATTTAATCAGTTAGGCATATTAAAAAACTCCTGCAATTCCTAAACCCAGTTACACGTGAGTTCTGAACAAAAAGGGGTTTCTCTAAACAACAAAAAATATTAGTGATACAAGAGGAGCCTCAATTACATAACTGTGTATTGTAATTCTCAATGATTTATAAAAGGCAAAATCCAGATATGCTATATAATAAATTCTCATTCAGATGAGACTACAGTTTGGTCTAATAGAATCCCATTATTTAGAAATGGAAAAAGAAACCCTATTAGATTATAGAGCTAATTCCTTGCCAGTGCTGAGGTCACTGCTCTTTCACTCTCGGGCTTGTCTACATGAAAACTGTTGGTACAGTTGCAGAGTCTTCCTGAGCAGACAGTTACAGAAAGACAAGAGGAGCTCTCTGTTGACCTTGTCACTCCCATAAAGGAATGAAAATAGCTGTAGTGGGTAAATCACCTTAATATACTATTTTAAAGAAGAAGAAAAATCTGTTAAGGTCTGACGGTAAATACCCTCCAATGGCAATACACCCCAGTATTGCCGGTATATGAGGATTAAAGACCAACCTAACCAAAGCCACAAAAGTGCTCCGAAATGAAACTAGTCCTAGCACAGCGTGAAGAGCCTTGTGACACACACAAACGTATGAGGTTTTTCTGGACCTACAGCTATCGAGAAGTTTCAGCTAATACTGGTTTCAATGGGATCTAATCAGCATATTACTTTTAAGAACAAAACCATAGCTTGGCAGACACTTAGCTTATATTGAAGCTGAAAGGCAGCTTGGGAGGAGAAAGGCTCTCTTACAGGTATTTAGTTGGGGTAGCAGGGGAGAAAGATGGACCAGACAGATTAATTCCCAAAAAGTCCCCAGCAAAATTACACCTGTTCTGGGCAGAGTGGGTAAGAGACCCTTAAAGACTCTCTCAGTCCTGAGGTGGACGAGAAGGGAAGGGGGGGGACATGCTGCTACGTGTGTCGAGAGGGCTGCGGTCCCACTGAAACTGGAGTGTGCTGAAACCTCTCCACAGCCTTTAAGTGCGGTCTCAAAAACCACATCTGTGTATTTCTTTTGCATTTCCCAGAGCAGTTTGGATTGCGTGGTCTCCTTTTCCTCCCAGTGATAAATTAGCCACAAGGGATGCGTTTTCTGAAGAGGATAGCAGAGGGTCACATAGACCTCAGGCTCCCTCAGCATAGCAGTTTCAGGCAGAAAAGAGCACAGATTTCAGCTGGGAGTATCCTGTTATCCGAGGGGGGGTCATCTTTTCCCACCCCATCCTGATATGCCTCCCAAATTTTTCTGCACAGAAGTAAAAGCTGAGACGTGTCCTTTGAAGTGCATTGATTTTTTCTTGGGGACAGGTGTGCTAGAAATGCAATTTATGCCCCTCCATAATAACTACTTTTTCCTCTCATAGCAACCATGGGTTCCATCCACCCAGAAATGGCTGCGGGGATGCTCAACACAGAGCAGAAAGTACACCAAATCTGCTATTAATTGTCACTTGTTTGCTTGATGAGGTTATGAATTGTCCCCAAACAATTTTTCCCCCCAAAAGCCACTCAGTTCTCTTTGCTGTGAGCACCTGGACCCTCCCTTTCCCCCCTCCCACCAAACTGCCACAGAGTTTAAAGGGCTGCCATGACAGGTCTCAAAATGCCCGGGTGTCCCCATCGATGCTGATAAACTGGCACTGCTGACAGAGCCACTGCTTCATGCTTCAAGGAGCTGTGAAAGAAAAATTTGCTTTTAGTGTAGGCGCTTCTATTTGTCCATTTAGCATCATTAAATGGGGATTTGCGAGTTTAACAAACTCAGTATTAACCACACTGCTGGCTGTTGAACAAAGATACTAAAATTCTTGCTTACTTTCAGTGGCTGCCTGCAAGGGAGTTGAGAAATAAGTTTTCTATGTTATGATGGCAGGAGGCACAAATCGCTTAATCACTTGTGTCATTGATTTAGACAAACAATAGCTATAAAAACATATCAGATACTGCTAATCAGGGTAGCAGTATTTCAAAACCCACACCAATTTCATGTTCTAAAGAAATAGCTTCAAAAGATTCCTTATTTGGTTGCCAGAGTACAATTTTTTTTGGTAATAGGAGTCCTGGGCTGGATAGTTGTCTCAGCAGCATACAACTCAAACAAATGAAATGTCACTGATGGAAAACTGATGGACAAGAAGATTTGAACAATTATACAAAACAGATAAGCCATTAGCTTCTCCTGGGATCTAATGATAGGCTCTGCAGGATCATTCGGGCTACAGCCATAATTAAAGCTGGTCCTGAGTCATTCTGTTGTAGCACAAAACATTAACAGAGGGGAGAAGAAAAATCTTTGGCAGCCTCCGTGCAAGGGAGGACTAGGATGAGGCTGGTATCTGACACAGGTTAGGACTGAAATATATTTGAAATAGAGGGCTATGAGAAAGAATTGGCATTTTATTACTATTTTATTTAATAGGCTACTGTTTGGAAGCCTAATCACATCTGGATAAAGACCTGAACATGCTTTTCCACACTGTGTCACCTGTGGGAAGGACATTATTCAGTTATGCTGAATGTGTTATATTATTCTATTAATCCCATGTTTAAATTACTCAGCTATTTAAACCACACTCTTTCAGCCTGTTGGCTTTATTAGTTGATAAACTCTGTTTTTGACCTCCTCTTGATGAAGACACTGGCAGCTGTATTTGCACATTGGTTTTTGTTTTCCAGTGGAAAACCACAATTTTGTGATAAATTAAGTGCAAACCCCACTCCACATGGCCAGTTTGTTCAATCCATCTGAAAAGCTCCTTGCGAGGTAAGAAAGTCAGCTAGGCCTGTGCTGCCAAAAGGAAACCATTAAGACTGTTTATTGCTATCCTGAGCCACTTTAAAATTACATGCACGATTGCTTTTAAATCTTCCCATTTGGAAAGAATAAGCATACATGCAAAGTGGTTCCTAGCTGCAGGCTCATTGCTCTTCAAGTGATGCCGTCCACTGTCCTGGAAGAAGGTGGCCTCCTTTTTGCCTACCCCAATGTTTTCAGGAAACAACCCAGCTTCTAGTGAAAGACAACTGTACATACGCTTGATAGAGCTGGTTCCCCGTTTTGCCCAAGTTGGTCAGAATTTTGCCTTCAAATTTTGTATGTTCAGCCCAAAATTTCACTCTCAGTTGCCTTCCCAATGGCTTTACCTCTGTGAGGCATCTTCTTCACGTGCGGTACTATGTAAATATTACTGCGGCAGCCAGAGTTAAGAAAAACATTTAATTCTTTGCCATTTTTTCTGTGTTTCACAATAGTGAATGTTTACTTTATCAATGGCATCTGTTAACATGTGAAAAGCTGGATAAATAAACCTAGTCCAGGCTAAATATATTTTGTAGTCTAGCATACTCCTGAGGGACTTTCTGTTATCTTTGAAGTGACCAGAGGGAGCGTGCGGGAAAAACAAACGCTAAACGTGCAGAATTAATGGAATGATCCCCGCTCTAAGATAGACATTTTAAGTGTTAACTAATAATTTTTAAATACTTTGGTGAAAATATATGGTACGTTTAGTTTTATTCAATTTGAAATAATTCAACTGGTAAGTCTTTTTCAGAAAGCAAATTATTGTCGCTGCCTCACATCTCCAATTTATTATCCAAAGTAATAACCTTGGCAAAAATGTCTATTATTTCAACCCTTGAATAAGGACTCGGTTCACATGTCTAATGCCCTGTGCAAGAGAATTAGCAGAAACTCATCTCAATGCGGTTTCAAAAGAGGAAACTAAGCAGACAGCCTTGTTAATTTAGCATATAGACTTGGAATAAAGTACAACATCCATCATCTCTCGAAATTCAATTAAAAATTGGTCTTGTGTCCAAGGAGAAGGAGCCAATTTTCTGCTGGAAGCAGAGTCTTGGAAGATCACTAAAACCCTTAATGGTTCTTTCATTGTGGGAGCCAATATGAAAGAAAAAACCAGTTTGGGAGTTCAAATTACCCCTCACATTAAATGCTAGAACACGTGTAATCTTCAGGTTAGGCCCGTTGCTGTAGATGCAATGCTTTCTGTCACCACCGACACACGGGGGATTCCAGCTGCGCTTGGCCCCTGGTCTTTAAAAATCTTCCCATGTGCCGCTGTACGCTGAGGCAATGCTGAACAGGCTTTTGCATTCAGGGTGAAATACCCTCCTTACCATATGTCGCGTATAGTTCTTATTCTCCTGCAGTAGGTTTCTATGTGTGATAAGAAGATGCTTGCAAACACACACTGAGATTTAATATCTGGGGAAAGGGAAGCCTGAAAATATGTTAACAAGATTTTCAGGATTAAACACAATTTTGTTTCAGATTTCAGCTGTTAAACATCTTAATTTGTTTTGCTTTTTACTCCAGTAACATAATGCTAATACACTCTGACAGCTTGTGACTCCATGCCGAGGAGGTTTCGCAAACCAATCTCTTTACTTGAAATTTGATTTACAAAGTGCCTCAGTCCTTTAGCTGGGTGGCAGCAGTCACCGTCATAACACTTGTCATGACTCGAAGTAGCAGCACAATCTGGACAGTTTTTCCTTGTTTGTTTATTTTCTTCCAGTGGAGGATTCACTGCGATGAAAGAATCCTTTTAACCATTTAATGTCCTCATCTGTCAATAAGCTCAGTCCAGAAAACACTCTCATGCAATGTTTACCACACTCCAAAGGAAACAGTGGATTTTTTTTTTTTTTCAACATGCATTAAACAGAATACAGGTAGCATCTATGCAGTTTATTTTTACCATATTTGTTTTGGATGAGCTGGTCTAACAGTTAATGCAGAAAGCTTTTAGATTCCACCTTCCTCTTCCAGCCCAACCTAGCTTTGGGCTTCTTCTCACCAGCAGTTAGGTCAAGCTGCTTTCTGGGCACCCGAGGTCACTGCTGAGCCAGCAGGACCATTTGTTTCAGCTAGAGGCCAGCCCCAACCTTGTGTGGGCCATCATTTTCCTGGGAAAACAGGTTTTTGTCATGTGAGGAGTACATGAGATGGCACTTCATATCACGAAGCCCTGTGGAATGGGCATGAAAAATAATAGATGACCACAAACATCCGCTCGCAGAGGTAGCCCTCTAGGCTGCTGCCTCCTCTTGGCAGGGGTAGGTATCTTCTCTGCATACATCGCCATGGCTTGTCCTGAATGAGCATATGCTGGCATCCTGACAAGCATGTTACGTAGCATAACCACCTCCAAAGGATAAGTACCTTGCAGACCATTCGTTTGAGTAATTGTATAATTAACTGGAGAAGATGATTTGGCATCAAAACTTAGTGAAAAATCTTTTCTTCACCTCTCCTCCCAGTAAATAGATTTTTAGATTTTTTACATTTATTTTACTACGATAAACTATCTGTTATTCTCCAGGCAGACGATACAACTGCTGCTGTGGGAACAGCAGTGCGGATGTTTCCAGCTCTCTTCTCCACAGGTGAGGGTGCCAAGCTAACATCACCTAGCTAAGAAGTCCAGCCTGTAGAGAAGACCAGAGAAATAAAGCACACGTGCCTGCCTCACTGCAGCAGGCACCGCTCATGAAAATATTTTGCTTACAGTTTTTAAATCTCCTTTCTTCCAGAAAGAGAACACCTTTTGGCACGGTTTCCTCTCAAAAGGGCATTTAACCAGAAGGATTCAGCTTGCCTCACTCAGCTCCAGGCATAGGGAATGATCTGCTAACGCAACAGGTTTGTATGCTAAATAACTGCGGTCTGCACGGAGATGCTGGAGCTGGCTTTAGCCCAGCCAGCAGCTCCTGGTAGTCTGGCTGAGCCGGTGCAAAGCGTGCTGCAGCTTCATGTGCCGCATTTCTAGACAAGCTGACTCCACTCCTGATGGGCTTCTTCCTCTGGTGACTTTTACTGCAGTACCCAGCTAGCCAGGTCGTACTGAACTCCGCAGTCACTATGCTATAGTCACAGGAACAGTTAAATGCATGCTGTTTTGGTTGGGTTTTTTTGTTGATTTTGTTTGGGTTTTTATCTGTACTGAGTTTCTAGCATCTTTATTGCCAGGTTGTAGCCTAAATTAAATTTGCTAGTGAAGACATTCTTTCTCTGGACAAATTAGTGTCTGTGTCCCATTTATCCATTTGGAAATAGATATATAATAATATTTTTCTGCCTCACAGTGGTGTTTTTAAATCTTATTCAACTCACGATTGCAAAGTGCTTTACTGTTTTCTGGTGATGACGGGCTCTGTAAGCACCGGTGATTAAGTGTTGTGGTCCAAGAAGTACCCCACTGACTCCAGTCCCCCTTTTCTGCTTGTGCTACTTGAAGTATAGTTGAAAAACTGAAAATAGTGGAAAACCTGAAAAACCAAGCCTAGGTACCTATGCTTTTACACAAGACCAGTGGCTCTGGGTACCTGACTTGAGGCCTGCTAAAGATGTCTGATTATCTGGGGACTGCAATCAGGTATCCTTGAAAATCCAGCTGTTTCCAAGTCCCTGACATCGGTTGCTCAGGTATTGTGGTATTCAAAATGATTCGAAGTCTTGTCCAAATTATTTTATATTACTGCAATACAAAGGAAGTAACTGATATTTGTATTCAAGCTGCAGCTCAGTACTGTCACGAGAGACATCTTGACTTAAAATCATAAACAAATAAAATGATATTGTAGAACTTATTTCCTTTCCATGATGAAAAGTACTATGGCAGCCTGTGGAGAAATATGTCTTCTTACATTTGCCTCGCTAGCCACAAGGATTTAATAAAGACACTCAGTGCAGCATGCACATAGCTTTGCCACACTTGGGCTGCTTCAACCATCTTATTATTTACCTATTGCTGCAAGAGTCCCCACTGCAGGCAGTGTCTGCCCTGTTTGCATGCACCTTTCCAAAGCCTACCGGGCAGCGATGATGTTTATTTACAGTCCTTCTTTCTAACTGCAAATGGACAGCAAGCAGCTCAGAAATGCTATATTGATCAATTGAGAAGAATTTCTGGCTGAAAAGCAGAATCCCTGGCCTCTGAGGGAAAAAATGAAACTGTCTGCGGCGGATGGTGACAGCAAACTACAGCAGAGAGAGGAGCACGGGAGGGCCTGAGCCGGGCTGGGCTGTGCAGCGCAGACAGCAGGGTCCTGGCAGCGCTGGGCAGCTGGGCAGAGCGGGCTCTGCCCAAATGAGGCTCCTGGCGAGCTGGGATGCGCCATGGGAGCACAGCTGGATTTTATTCTTTCTGTGCAGGACAAAACTGAGAAACCGGCTGTGTCCTAGGTTGAGAACGAGAGGGGAGAAGTGCTGCAACTCCACCATTTACGCTTCGAGAGCTTGCTCCTTGCTGAAGTAATTTTTCCATCAAAGGCACGCAGCTCCTGGACATTATTTATCACAACTCTTCTGCATCTGACGATTTATTCGTGTTCTTCATTTTACCTTACCTGTAGCTGGTAGGAGCTAAAGTTGATTACTTTTTATGTCAAAGTTTACTCAGTACAGTGTAAGTTTTCAGCTCCCAGGTTAACAATGCGTGAGGGTTGGTGGCAACTGGAAGTGTGTGAAAATAGCCACATGCTGCTTCAGGTATAGAGGATGCTCGAAAAGCCTTGAAGCAGCAAAGAGAAATGTATTCATGTGTTTAATTGTATTCACGCTGTAAGCGGATTTTAACCATTCAAGATGAAGAGAGATATTGAGAAAGCCAAGTATTGAGTGATAGTATTCCATCATAAACCGTTTATCTGCATCTATACCTTGCTCAATTATTTTGTCTACTTAACACACAGCACCATGTGAAAAAATACAGCTTTGAAGTTAATGTACCATCTACATAAATTTGAACAGTACATAAAGAAATGCAATAGCTGTAAATGTCACTATACATAGTCACTTGGCCATTTTTCCCAGATGTAAACCCAGCTACATGGAAGACTTGCAGCTTGTGCAAGTCAAAAGCTTTCTCCTTCCCCTTCACCCCACACACCGAAGTGAATCACTGCGGAGGCAGCGCAGCCGCCTGAGCTCCTTGGTCTTTGGTTTACCAAAAGGTTTCTCAGAAGTCCATCAACTGCAAAGGTGATTTAATAAAGCAAGCCTTGCAAATGAAACTACAAACATCAGCCTCTTCTGTATAAAACACAGCGCAGCGAATGCATCAGTTAGCTGTGACAATTTTGATTCACTTAGGGAAAGCCTCTGTGTGTTGTCACTAGTCGGGGACATGCCTGGCCCAAATATGGCAGAACATTGTGGTAGATGGGCTTTGCCACCCAAGGCAAAAAAGTCAGCTGTCATGATTTTTGTTGAAAGTTACTTCTAGTTTTGATTATCAAACCACATGCACTTATACTGGACTGTATCCTCCAGTCAAGTGAAATATTCTTTTACACTTCTCAGAGAAAAAAAAAATCTTAAAATTGACTATTTGTCTAAGCACAGAAGGATATAAAAATACTAATCAACAGTTCCAGGAGAAATATAAGAAGAAAACTACCAGCAAAGGTTTGCAAGAAATAAAGACCTCTGTTCCTGTAAAAAGATTTGAGAAATGCAGCTGCTTTTCTGCAAGGTGAATAGAGCAGATTCTGCAGCAAAGCCTTCCCATGTGTTTTCACATTGCTGTGGGCAAAAGCACATTAGTCACTACCTTTAAAATAGATAATAGCTTTTCAACTGTTGTGTGCCCCTGTGTATCCGTAACAAATGCTCTGAGAGATAACAGCTGTGGCTGAGGCAAATGGAGGAGAGTTGGGACTGGCTGATTTGCCTCCGCCATTACCTCCCAGCGTTGCCGTCAGCATGCGTATGCATGCTAAACACATAGGTTGCATCCCAAGATAAGTGTTTGAAAGTGGTTCTGTGAGGCTGCAAATTAATTTTGAAATTCAGCTTTGGTCCATTGGAGCAGACCTGTAATTATATCAGTTAGCAGCACGCTTTGTCATAGTTCCCTTTTCAGTGTCATCCTACCTTTTCCAAACTAAGAGTAAGCTACAAAATACATGTAGGGCTACTGGTAAGATATGCGTTAAGTATTAACTGGCTTCTTTATGTAAGTGCTGTCCTTTTATCCCTAAATTTTAAAATCAGCCTAAGATCTGCGAATACTTAGAACAAGAGGGCTGAACGCATTTCACAGCCCTGTATCTAACATTGCTCTCTTTACACTTAAATTATCTAAAGCCTAACTGGGATGGGGCTGGGTGAAGAGGGTTTGCAGGAGTCATGTGTGGCTTCAGCGCGAGGCTCTCCCCCACCAGACTCCATAAGCAGTGCCTCCCTCTCACCGGGGGACGGGCACACCATGAGCCCTGCCCTCCGCCCAAGAGTGGTTCCAATATAAACCCATGGATCCAGGAAGGGCACCAAAAAGCCAAAATGTCAAATGTCAGTCCATGAAACGGACTCCAAAAATGTCAGTCCATGAACCAGTTCAGAGAGCTTAGTTTCACCCTCAGGTTGGTGATGACCTGAGTGTTATCATCATGTGTCAGTCAGGAAAAGCTTTAAATTGAGACTTGAATAGTAGCACAAAGTCCAACACAGAAAGCCCATGATGAAGTCTAGTCTACTTCAATACATTAGTATTAGTTAATAGACCATATTACTCACCAGAATTCATTTTAGGCCAAATTACTCACCAGAATTCATTTTTTCTAAGAAAAGTTTGTAATTACACTAAAAAACCCCTTACATTTAATACCCTTTGGAAAGTACATTTGGAGGTGACACCTCCAATCTGAGTCATAGGGACATACTGAGAAACAGGAGGGTTAGTGCAACGCCTCCCTGATGGACTTCCGCACTTTCACAGTGTTTTATGAACCACCCTAAAGGCAACCAAAGAACACTTGGCCACAAAGAGGCGATATCCATCACAAGCACCTGAGTCCAGGTCCCTGGAACAGCAGTTCTGGCATTACCATTAACACAGAAGTCGTTTCAGAAGCAGCTCATTTGTCTGGTACATCCTATTAATTTTCTGAGCTGGAAAAGATTTAATGACTCTGTTTCTGAGACCTTCCTGGTATGTTTGTGACTTTTTTATCCCCATTAGCACCTGAGAGGAGTCTTTCCAAGTATATATTCCTTAAAGGTTCATATTCATAACAATATAGGTTTTTAAATGATTGAGGATGCTTCGAGACACAGCAGTTGTAAGCATCATGCCACTCTAGGGCATGACGTCCCATCCTCAGGTGACAGGTGCAGGCATGTGATTTTATTCTGTTGTGAAAGTCTTCTGCCAAAACATATTTTAGTACTCTGTCAGCTAGGATTGAATACAGGAAATTTTCTCATTTGCAGAAAATTTTGATCTTCATAGTTTATGCTGTTGAACCTATATAGGAATAGCATGACTGGCTAATATCTGTTGCATTGGTGATTTTGTTGCTGGGAATACAAGCTTAATGATCATCCTGTTATCCAGTAATGCATATTTGTGAATGCCCTGAAAACATATTTGGGTTTTTTTATGGTTTTTTTTTTTTTTTTTTTTTTTTTTTTTGCAAGCTCTTTAAACTGCTGAAAGACTAACGGAGCTAGTTCTTGCAGGAGGTATACAAACATCAGAAGTAGGTGACTAAATTTAGGGTCATGCAAAATTCTCTAGGAGAGAATCAAAGTCTGAGTATACTGTGGCGAGCAACAGGGTTTGCCACAGGGCGTCGCATGCTTGAAGTGCAATATTGCCAGAGATCCTCTTTGCCATTCTACAAGAAATGTGTCAGATGCCAGGTGTATTGTATGGAAAGTATGTTTTAGTGAGCTCATGCAAACCAGAGACTAGGCAAAAGATTACTTTGAAGAGCTATGTCTTGTGTTAAAGAATAAGCATCATTTGCTATCCAATATTGGTGTTTACCTTTTTGGAAGAGAAGGTTTGACCTAACCATCCGAGACATTTTCTGTCCCAGGGGTCCTAACGCTCTGCTTTGACACTCAACATGGGAAGCTACTAGGTAGTTTCCAGAGAGGTGGATGGCATGTCTCTGTTCCTGTGCTTGTCATCGGAGTAGTTTGTTGTCTATAATCAGAGGTGGTAGACAGAAGGAATTTTTAAAATCTTGTTTTCGTCTTTCTGTTTGATAAATTCTGTTATTTCAAGGAAAGATTTGCATTTCTGTTAATTTTAGTTTAGTTTCTAGACCCATGAGACTGGCTTCAGCATGTTTTAAGCAGCAGGTTACCTGCTTAGAAAAAATGCATCTGTGAACTATAGATGTGGCAGTAGCTAAGAGAATTTGCAGTGCATCACGTGCAGTGAAGCAGATGGACTCTATGGATGAGTTAACAGTGACTCATAAGATTGTTTTAAATAATGGAATTTTTTTTTCCTAAATGGCTTAAAAACCCATATGCTTTGGGGAGGAGAGCTCCAATAGCTACTCTTGCAGATCATGGGGTACTCAGTAAGGTCTACAGAGCAGCAGCTATAGCCTTGCAGAGGGGTAAGCATCCCTCTTGCATCTTTAACTCATGCTACGTTTTATAACAAAGATGACCAAAAAACCAGAACCCCTCCCAAAATACCAACTCCACACTGTACCGTGAGAAGAGTCACAGCCCATCCTGTACTTTCTATCTCTGTTTTGGGCTCTTATTGCTTGCAAAACTTGAGCAGCTTCCAGTTTAGTCATTTCCCCTTATCAGGGAATTCAGATGAAATTACATTCCTACCGGAGGCTTTTAGAGGTATACGGGAGTCCTGTTTGCCTTTACAGGAGATGTATTTTTCTGGCATCTTTTCTTTTTTTTCCAGCCAGGTGGTGGTCATCTGCTCACTTCCAGCGTCCACAACCCCTTTGGATTTTCACTGCAGACATGTCTCTGAAAATGAGCATTTTGTCATCTTGTTCCCCAGTTACCCAACCTTTTCTCAGGAGAGCAGAGACAAGGGGGGAGAAAAGCGGTGTGAGCCCACTCTCCGCAAAGTTTATTAAGTACTTAACCAGCTTCCCATTATCAGGAAGGGGATCCATCTGAGACCAAATCTTTGCTAAATTGGGCAGCAAGAACTGTACCTAAAGCTAATTTTCTAAACAAAGTGGTAGCTGCCTGCTTTTAACTATCCCCCAGAAGAGTTGTCTGGATAAGGATCAATACTCATGAGATGAGCAAGCTACTGCTGTTTATTACCTGTGC
The DNA here is from genome assembly GCA_013389945.1 of Fregata magnificens. Lineage (NCBI taxonomy): Eukaryota > Metazoa > Chordata > Aves > Suliformes > Fregatidae > Fregata > Fregata magnificens. The sequence goes on along the minus strand of WAAD01010043.1, from coordinate 24,321 downwards.
CTAGAGCCTCCAACAGCTACCAGCGCCTGGCTGTGTTTCCTGATGATCTCTGCACAAAAACACTCGCTAAAGAGCGAAAACAAACAGCAAAACAAAGGGGGTTGGCTGGACCCCAGAGCAAGGGTGTAGAGGATGAAACAGAGCCCTCGTCCCGCCTGGCTGCGATGGGGGAAAGGGGAGGGAGGGAGGCATCCCACCTGGACGGGGTGCAGAGGAGGCATAGAGCTCTCCTGGGGGACCCGGCACATATCCCCCTTTACATGGGGTATCCTCTGCCCCCATGTCTGACCCTCAGCTGTTGCAGCCCACTCCTCCCCCACACTACCCTCTATTTCTTCCATACGCCCCCAGCTTCATCCTGCTGCTCAGCAAGCCAATGTCCTCTCCCAGGGCATGCCGAGGCCCTGTTAGCAGGCTGGTCTCCCTTGGGGCCCTCCTGGCAGCCTTTGCTAGCTGCAGACGAAGGTGCTGGTGAGGTGAGCAGGTGACACATCTCCCCTTTTATAAGGTTTGTGGAATTATTTCGGCATTAAATCAGCACCAGTAGAGCGCACCCCCATCGGTGCCCTTTTAGGATCATAAAAGGCACTGGTCAGGTCAGATCTGCCAGGTCACATTCACCAGAAAATAAGAATAAAAAATTTATACTAGGATTTCCACCCTTTTACTTGGCTCATAAGGGTCACAGCCACCAAAACTGTGCTTGTCTGGGTGCCCAGCAACCTCGGTGCAGAGCTCCTGGAGCAGAAATAGCTATCTGATCGCCTCCAAATCCAGCCTCAGAGCAACCTCCAGCGGCAGCGTGCTGTTCCCGCAGACACGGCACCGATGCTCGCCTTTGGGAACCCCAGCGTACCTCTTCCACCACAGAGCAACGCTGGCCCTCTGTCCAGAGACGTACATGCAGAAATAATGTAAGACCACTACCATTTCCATTAAGGCACTGGGATAAAAATCTGCTTTCAAAAAATTAAATTGTCAGTACTTCCCCATGACTCATCTAACAGCCAAGATGCACTTTTGGCACAAAACCAAACCCGTCATCCACTGAAGACCCAATTAAAAAGAAAAAAAAAGGGGCAGTTATTAGTTTAAAATTTTGTGTGAACTTTTTGCTGGTTACTGGTAAAGTCACATACTCGTTGAGATTAAGGAATCAGTGATACTGCAGCACATGCATAACTAAGCACAAACTCAGGGATCTTTGCTATGCAGAAATGGAATTAACCAAGCACATATTTAGCTTTGCAGTACATAAAGTGCTTTATTGAGTCAAAGTCTGAACCACAGTCCACCGACATCAGTGAAAGATCTTCTGAGGACTTTGGGTTCGACTCACAGAAAGCCATCTCTGCTTGTCTTTTACCACGACATCCACACATGCTCTTGGAAATACAGCTTACAGCAGCAATCCACAGGGTATCGTCCCATCTCATGTATGTCTTTTTTATTATCCCATATACTAAGTTTTGTGGAATATAGCTTGGTTCAGCCTACCCCAATCAAGCAGCAGCTTTTACCAGCGGGATGTACACACTCTGCAATCTAGTTGCACAGACACATCGCATGCAATAGGAGAAATTAGTTATAATAAGTAAAATCAACACCACCAAAGGTAATCAACATTTTATTTATAAACATACATTCACTATAAAAGCTGTTGCATTTTAGACAAGTTTTCCTAATTTCCAGAATAAATAAAATAAAGGAAAGATTAGCATAATTGGTATTCAACATTAGCCCCAGCTAGGACAGCAATCCTTGTCCTTGAATGGACATGCAGATAAGGATGGTCCCCTTCCGGTTCACCAACCTTTAGGACATTCACTGAGAACTACAGACGTACTGCATCAATAACACTACATAGCAAGAGTAAGGAAAAAATACACCATGGAAAATGGGTTTGTGAAATACAGATGGGTTATGACACCTGTTCAGGCTCTCTGAAGTAGTAAGAGGCTAAATAAATTCTGAAACATCTAAAACCCATTACATACATTGTACTTGCTTAGCAATAATAAATCATTTTTTGCAACAAATACATTTACATTGTAGTTCATCTGTAGTAAAGCGTTATTTTTTTCTGCGCTCAAAGTTCCTGATAAGAAATGTATCATATTTATGTGCTTAAATGAAAAAAAAAAAAAAAAAAAAAAAAAAAAAACCCGAAAAAAAAGAAAAGATCTTAGCCTGAATGAATTTGCCATATAAGACTCCAAAGAAATATAAAACCAAACATAAGCAGTTGGCAAGTACAATTTAGAAAACTGTTGAAAATCATTCTGTGCTGGTGAATAGATGTTCATGAGGGAGAAAAAAAATCATTGTCTGAGAATGCTGCTTCATTTTGCTGTACATACAATCAAACTTGACTAAAACATGCATATATGAAACTAATCAATAGACACTGGGATCAATTTCTAAGCAGCTTCAGAGATCCAGTGGTGTGTTTGCAGTGCGATGCATCCCCCCCACCCCACCCCTCGCTCATGCATTTTAGTCTCAACCATGACCCCGATGTGAATGAGGAGCAGACCTAACCTCTGTGACAGACCTAACCCCCCCTTTTTATACACTTGGGGACCGATCTGCACATCTAAACTCTACCACATGGGAGAAGCCGTGTTAGCGGCTCATACCAAATAGATGCACAAGCATGCATGGTCTCGTTTAAAAATCAGGCCCAGGCATCTTATATTCACATATCCTTAATGCAATGCATGGAATTATACAGATGTACAAAGTTGGTTATAAAAATCTGCTTCCTGAATTTCCATGTTATGCATTATGTGCAGGAAAATGTTATGATGACCACATGCAAAGTGTAACCATCCTGGTTATCAAATCCCTTTAACAGTAAGTCATGCAGATGGTTAATCAAAATATTGGACATCACTTTTATTTCCAAAACATTTTTCTGATTTTTAAATTTTTTTTAAAAAATATTCCCCAGGTGAAGTCCACGAAGGACTTCAGCTTTTTGGATTTATTGCATCCATAAGTCATTGCTGACTGTGTGCAACAGCTTTGCATTTTCTAAGGCACAATTTTAAGGAAGTAACATGTAACTTTCCAGCAGATAGTCACAATGTCCTCCAATGACAACATCGTACATGGGGTTTCAATGACACGCAGTTTTGCGTGGGTATGCAACTCACATGCAAGCAACTGTCTAGTGTTTAAATAAATAGTTGCTAGCTATAGAACAACTCAAAATTATTGCTTCCCTAATAACCACTTCACTTCCATTTACCAACACAACAAAAGACAATGGATGTGCTCACAGATAAAATAAATCTCTATTAATTTAGTTTTATCACGGTTTTAAGGCAGAATAAGTAGATTTTTTTCCTCTATTTTAAGTTGCATCGTGAACTGCTAAAATGGGATACTTCCAACAACCGTTTACCAAAAAGCGCTAGGATATTTTACAATTGCAACACACTCCCTAACCTTGTCCGTGTATTGTAGATAAAGTGACACAGCTCTGACCGCTGTTTCAACGAGCTGCTGGATCACTTTAGTAAGGAGCACATGCTTAATCAAAAAGCACAAAGGAAAACTGGCCCAAACACAGGCAAGGTAAAGTTTTTTTTGCCTGCTGCTGCCAGTCTCCTCCCTGCCCGCCTGCCACACTCCCGGGTTTTGCTGACTTTATTGGGGTGGTGTGTGGAGGAACACAGGCTCAAGGCTGTTCCCTGGTCTGGATGGCACCCGAACCACACGTGTTTCTCAGCATGAGATTTCAATCAACCGTAATGTTTGCAAGTAAATGAGCAGATCTCAAACCTACTCAGACCATCAATGGGCAAGTTACACGCCAAAGAGAACAGCTTCACCCTAGCATCAAACCGCAGCTCGGAGACTCACGATTCAGCTGTGTCCGCCCACTCAGCCGCCTCTCCCCCACATCACCTTTCATCAAGTTTAATAGCAACACTGGCTGCTGAACTTGGTAAGAAGGATTGCTCCTAATGGGAATCTTGCCATCGTTAACGGTATACAGTCTTTAGGTTTAATGAAGAAATCTTTATTGGAGAGAATATTAAGCTATAATCATGAACATTACTTGAGGTACACAAACAAAAAAATCCTATCACTAAAGGTGCAATAATTTATTTGTATAACTCCTACCCTCCACTGAAGGTAATATAAACACAAAATGCTTCAGAATTACAGGATGTATTATCAAACTAGTCTCTGTATAAAAAAAAGTTATAGCTTCAGTTATAACAGAGAAGTCGTGCTGTGATGTTTAGTTTTTCAGATGCACTGATTAGATACTATCTTAAAATTACTTCTCAGCTCACGTTGGCATATTCTATAAAGGTTCTGTAAACTGAAACTTTTTAATTCCTACAAATATTAAAACAAAACAGCTTTATTGCATGTTTATTTTCTTATTACTTTCAAAAGAACAAGGTAACAGACTGGAAATCATAAACATACCTGAAAAGTGGGATTTTTTTTTTTTATAGTACTTAGGCTTTGCCTTCACAAACATGGTTGTACATATTTTGCAAATTTCTTAAGAAAGGGAAAAACCAACATACTGCATTTTAAAGGAGCAGGTGCAGCATTTTTATGAGTTTTTCAAAATGAGATGAGAGCCATGATGTCCATGGATTTAAGCTCTTACAAGTGATTGTCTGGAGGCAGCCGATACGTATGAGAAGAGAGTTCCTTCTTGAAAGTTATTAGGACTGAAAGTCATGTCACAATGTAGTTGGCTGTCCAGCAGCTGGATAAGACAAAATGAAACCAAGTCATTAGGTGATAAATTTTAACAAACGTACATAGGCTTTTCCTCATATGATCTCTACAATTCAAAAAACCGCATCTGGAAATATATATCATTTGTGCCCTGCTTCTCTTTCTTCCTGCAAAGCTGGGGCACTAACTGCAAAGAAGGATTCAGCATAACTCCAGTGGAAATATATTTTCCATGCCACAAGGACAAATGTATTCTGCATGGACTTTTATTTTATTTTACTCCCAAAGTATTGTGGGTATATTTACTTTCAGGCTCTGCAGTGGCAAAATAGTAAAGCAAAGGACTGGTGAGTCATCTTTAGCTGTGCCTGGTTTGTGTTACGTGGTAATACAGAGTCCTTGTGTTATTTGGCCATACAGGGAATCTCAGGAATTTACTTCTTGCCTTTGACTTCGACACTCACAAACCTGTAACTATTCCCCGTGTTTGACACTGAATACCGAGTTCTCTTCCTTGTGAGGTTTTGTTGTAGAGAAATAACCTACCACTAAAACCCCATCCACTTTTATTTGAAAAAGAGAAATATTTTGGACCCTGGACCACTACATAATCTTTAATGCTTTTCTCTCTTAAGGTTTTTGATAATTTATTTTGAAACAGAATCATCCACAGTTTCAAATAAGCTTCTGGAAGCCAGAATATTTCATCGAGATATCCATAAGCATCTCAAAACGATACTGATTAATTCTGGGTTGGTCAGAGACTGTCAGTTGTGCACACTGCTGCACAGGTTTTCAGATGTAGCCGTGGGGGCAGGAAGGCACGAGCTGTGCAATCAGGCAACTGATTTTATATTTAGCATCAGACTTCCCAGAACTGAAAGGCAAAACACTAACGTTGCACCAGTTTGTTCTTCACTCCGGATGTGGAGTCCATCAAATTCTAGTTAAAAATTAGCAACTAATCATATTTGCAGTTCTCTCAAAATAAGTCCCTTTGAAACTGTCACCAAGTGCCCGTGTAACTTAAATTCAACTAACTTATATTTTGAGATTTTGCAGGAGGGCTGGACACAGCAGGAAGAGGCTATTTGTAGGAAAAAAGACAAACCCTTGCGGTTGTTATTCTTCAGGAACCCTACATTTCCTCAAAGCCTATTCCCTCTGTGATGGACCTGGTTACCATTGTGCTAGGGATGTACAAATGCAAAACCCTACTGCACAAAACACTGTACACAGCTCTGTACTGCATTTTCTAGCACTGCCACTGTAGAAATGATGATGGAGGGGGTGATTTCTACAGCATATAAGCTGATAAATAATTTATTTGACCCTTCATCTATCCTTGAGGGACCTCAATTTTTATTTAAGCAAAAAGGATTAAGAAGAAAAGGAAAATATGACTTTTATCACCGTCCTCTCTTTTTTGTGTAAAGACGGATGTGCAAACGTGCATTTTAAGGGTCAGGACCTCATCCACATGAGAAAGGATTACAGTATCAAGCCTGAAGGGAAAAAGCTATTTCTAAATGTGTCAGGTTAAATAAATAATAATAAAAAGTTGCTAACATTTCTTAGCAGAATCTAAAAAAAAAAAAAAAAAAAAAAAAATCACCAAACAAATGGTTATACAATAGCACCCTCTAGCTCTGCCAATGGGGAAATATCTCTCTCCTGAAACATCAGAGAAAAGAAATATCTATTCTTCTGCTGGCAAAGGTAGGTAGGTATCTTTCCTACTCCTGGATTTCTACAGCCACTGCTTTTGAGAGAGAAGGAGGGAAACAGTAAGGGAAAAGAACTCTTTATCTCCACACATCAGTTAGGACTGTAGGCAGTAAATATACTGAACAGTAACATGTATCAGGAAGGCAACAATTACTCCCATGATTTTTTACAGTGTCTTACTGTTTTCCACAAAATAGAAAGCCAGCATGAGCACTGCCCACCTCATATCACTGGTGACATCAGGGTGCAGCTGAAATTCTCTAGCAATTTGGTATCAATCACAGAAATCCAGGACTAGGAAGGACATTCAAGTGACCTGCTCTAAGGCAGAAAAATATATTGGTTTTTTCTGACGTGCAATTGTCAGGCTCATTCTTCAAAACTGGCAGCAAGCAACACTTTAGTACATGTCTGGGGATACCACTACAAGGATTCGTTGTGAGTTACAGAATGTTCCTAATATTTTCCTTGACCATTTTGTCTGCAAATGGAGGCCTGGAGACCTAAAAAATGGGAACTTCTCCAAACAAGGCCCAGGGTCCTAGACTTAGCAGCAGTATCTACATTGTCTCATGTGATGTGACAGATCCAACCCTTCAGGGTATGCAATGTGTGTGCACGGTGCCGGAATTTATATTTACGCATAGAAACAGCCTTTAAATCTAATACTGCTGAGCAGAGATCCTCTGGGCAAGGTTTAATGGGTTTGGAAATCTTTTTTGATACAAGAGGATGACTAAAATAACATGGGAAGGCTCCCCTTCCCATGGTGAAGCTATGTCTGAGTGGCAAAGCCATTTGTGCATAAGGGAGAACACATTTCTTCCAGGAGGAGAAAAACTCATCAGTTAAAATCATGGCAACAGTATTGTTAGAGTTCACCGTCCTTTGGACAGGATTGGTACTTACTTCTGGATCGGATATAGCAATCGTTGCAGTTAAGAAGACCATTTCTAATTCTGACATCTGTCCCACTTGCTGCGTCTCCCAGCTGTCCCTTGCAAATGCCACACTGTCAATTGCAGAACAGAGAGAGTAAGAAAGACCATGCCCTACTACCTGTCACAACTCTCCCCAAATTTTGACTTTTGTTTCAATAGTTCTTGGAACAGTGAGGGAAAAAATAACTCCTAGAACCCCGCCCATACTCCGAGGGAGCACTGCAAATCAGTGAAAGGTTTATTTTAGAGCCAACAGTATTTAGGACTGGATTTCAGCAGTCTCCACTTATACAGAAGTGAAGTCCAGTGATTTTAAGGGACATCTGATTTTGACGTTGCATTCTGGAGCCAGCCCATTTGTGCCGGACAAAGCTTAGAGAGGCCAGAGGTTTAGTTTGCGTAAATGTCTAAAACCAAAAGAGGCTTCATGAATGTCTAAAACCAATTGGGCCAAAGATAATGGAAATGGACACTTTCTAAGTTCTCTGGAAAACACTATCTTCAGACACGCAAGAACAGTTGTGAAGTATTTCTGTTGAGAGCTCTGGTGAAAGGCCGAAGACATTGTCCATTCCATAGTCAAAGCCTTCCAACCCTGGGTCGGATCAAAGATGGCTTCGGGACTGACTGAATTTTTGAAAAAAAATCACAAGGTAACTAATTTTATATTTAAAAACAATGAGTACAACTGGGAAATTACATGATGCTTCCCTCTGTAAGTGAAGAAGCTACGTTTGCTTGCTAAATCACAGGTTTTAGTCCAATTAACATGCCTGGCAACAAAATAACACATTAGCTGCATTACTTCCACTTCTCTACAAACACACACAAACATACATAACAAACATGAGAATCCCTTGGTCCTCTCATTTTCAATTTCATATCTACAGCTCTCAATATATTCTCTCCTCACACTGTGCATGACTTGAGATTTTTCTTAATAAAGCAAGAGACATACCCTGAAGCACTGAATATGGAAATAAAGACCAAGCGTTTCAATAATCATGGCAGCTCCTTTTCCAAGAGGAAGCCCACAGGTAGAACAAAGCTTCTTTCCGCTGACAGACCTAGGAGACAAACATGACTTTAAGAAAACAGAACAGCAACTGATGCTGAAACGTAGCCAAATGTTTACACGGGTTTATGGAGAGGGACAGGATGAGAGGAAGGAGCACTGGGAGGTGTCACATAAATATATATTGACCCTTCAACCATGGTGCTGATCAGCCTGCACGTCTGCCTTGCAGACAAGCAAGCAGAGGACTTAAAATGCTTGAATGCACAGCAGCTCAGATCCATTTCCCTGCCAGTCTGCTGTGCTAGATCAAGGGAGGTGCAAGCCTCTTAACAGAGACCCAGATGGCAGGGAACCATGCCTGTGGATTACCTAGACCCAGTCAATGCCACAGCAATCAAAGCAGATATCCACGTAAATTACCCAAGTCAGACTCTCAGCCTGGAAATTTTTCAATTTGTTTGCAAATGGGTTTGCTTACTGCAAGTCAGAAGGCAGGGATGCTGCTCTTACACTCAAATAAGCTGGTAAAGTCAACAGTAGTGGCGTAACTGCAGCAGCACAAACCAGGCATCAAGCACTTGCTAACTAATTTTAGTTTATGCTGCTGCAGCTACGTGTCTGTTAGTACTCCAACTAGTTAGAGTAAAGCTGAAATCAGATCTCCATCTGCAATGCAAAAATACTTCAGCTCTCTCCTTAAGCTTCAGTCCTGTCTAGACCTTTCTGGGAAATCAGCTGTTTGATAACAGCTGGGTGAGGGATCAGAGCCCCAGGAATAACTCGTACCCTTTTTCATAATGGTTTTAATGGCAGTGCAGGTGCATACTTCTATGTGTTTCATGCTCTTCCCTTCTCACCTGTCTGCCAGCCTGCCAGAACTGATGTTTGTCTAGTGATATGAACTTGAGACCAAAAGGGATCCTTTGACATTATGTGTCATCCACGCTTTTTTCAGCCAGGGCTGAAACCAGGAGAGAAACTTTGGGATACTTGATGAGTTTTGAAAAGATGGTTTGATGAAATTGTACACAGATAAGCAAGTTTACAATATCTTGCTTTATGTTTTTGGTGCAACAACATAATAAGCCACCATCAGAGACAGATCTGAACTGCATCATGATAAAAAAGCCATTAAAAAAAAAAAAAGAGAGACAGAAGCAGCAGAAAGACTCATCACAATCACGAAACTGTCCTTGCTTCTAATCTCTGTTACTCCTGAGCCCATCATTCTTTATCCCACCATGTACCCTGACAGCAGAGGCACATCACTGTCTTGTTGCTTCATTCTCATTATTCCTTTTAGAATAACTTCCCGGTTTCTTCTCCTCCCCTACAACCTTAAGCCTTCTGCTCACACCCCTCTGCATTATTCTTGAGTCCACCTTTGTTTTCACTTCTTCTCCACTATCAGAGTTATTACAAGGACAAGTTAAAGTGTTGGATCAAAGAATAAAGTGCTTTGGGAAATTTTTTAAAGGAAGTTTTCTAATCTTTTAGTGGAACAACACCTCATCCATTGTTTACAAAACTAAGATTTATTTCAGGAAGAGATCTTGGAAAAGGGTCTCAGACCAGGATATAGCTGCTAAATAATATGAAGTAGCTATCATGACCAGCTACATGTAGCAATCCCACCAAAACTGCAGTTACAATTAGGAAAAAAAAAAAAAAAAAAAAAAAAAAAGAAGAAACTGTTCACATTAAAAATTCCTAATCCTAAAAATAGTTTCTCGTCAATGCAAATGGCATCTGAAGGAGGGTTTCGCTATCAAACATGAAGAAAAATGCTATTTAAATAGAACAAAAACTTGCTACATTTTCTGTGTTGTATTACTTCACCCTACTTAATAAGCCAGGTGATTTTAATACACCTAAAATTATCAGTGATTCCATCAGGCTACGGTTAACATTTATTTAGAGTTGGTACACATATCCCACTGAAAGCTGCACAGCTCATTGCTTGAGAGAATCAAATCTCCAGGAAACTAGCACGAATGTAGAAAAAAAACCCCCAACCCCCCCAAAAAAACCCCAGCAAAAAAGCAAAATATGTTTCAAGTTTGGAAATTAAGGGAAGGATTTCTTTTTAAATCAGCAAGTATTGAAATGTCAGTCGGTGACAACATCTAGAGCATACCTTGCTCCCAAGCATGTGACTATTCACAGTGAAGACAACATCCTTTGGCTTAAATGCTCTGAACTCACGCTTTACTGCTTACTTTGACTGGGGCTTATATCATCCCATTTCAATTTCATTGAAATTTCAATGATCAAGCAGAGTCCTACAGCAGCTTTCTGAACTGTGTTATTTGAAAACATAATAATACTGCTGAAGTAGGCAAGAAATATGGAAGAGGGAGGTACGTGTTTATTCCGTGGACGGTTATGAATTGCAACATTTAGAAGAATTATTAGTGCATCCACATAATACTAATGTGATTTACACTGCGGCAGTTCACCAGCAACTACAAGATGTATTCAGTCTGCAAAATTCCTTATTGACCTTTTGTACCTGTTGGGTGACTGACTCGGAGCACCAGGAGAGCAGGGAGATGATGGCCCAGACTGGAAGTTCTCCTGATAGCCTGCCCTAAAACACAGGAGAGAAAACGCATTACTACAGCTGAAGAACAACTAAAACCAGAGGTTTTGTACTGAGAAATTCCAGCTGATGGATTTCCAGATTCCCAGCTCTCAAGATTTTATCTAAGGCAAACAAGGTATAAATTTGCTGTCAACTGCCATTTTTGATACAATGAAAAATAGCACGTTTTGGTTCTGAGTCTTGGTCTGCTTGCTATTGCTCAATCAGATAACTCACAAGGTAATTAGCCATGTGCAGATTCCTACCCACCTACCAACCCAGCACAGCTCACACCATGACGAAGGAGAGTTAAGCCAAGGCACACCACCTTGTACTCTCTGTTCCCCAGGGGATATGCACAGAAGCACGCTGGTAGAGCAGATGTGGGGTTGTTGATGGAGGATCTGTGCCCTTTACTGAGTAAAAAGGAAGCTACCAATACTGAAAAGTGGTTTATTCTTATTTGTGTCCATTCTACCTTGCAAGAATTTGGTGAGAAAAACCATGGATGTTTTTTGTTATCAGACATCATAGGATCGATTCAACCTCTTCACTGCTTAAAGCTGTTTACAGATTAAATAGCAATTTTCTCAAACACACACAAGCAGTCTGTTATGAAGAACAGGTAATCAAACCTCAATCTACATTAGTTTTGACTGGATACAAGCTTCATAGAGGTAACACACATCTTGCAGGAGACTGTGTTCATATATATGCTAATGCAAACAGATGTTCCTTTCTCATTACAGATATATACTTTTTGCAAATATTAGGTAAACATATCCCTTGTTTACTGAAAGAACTGGTGTTACTTTCTAGTAATGCTCACTCAAAAACACAAGGCAAAACATCAGAGAAGAAAAAAACCTCACCAGATTTATAGCAGAAAGAAAATACTAATCTCTATGTATCTTCTTTTAAAAGCTATAATCCTTAAAGAACTGGAAAGTAGCAACCAATGTGTGTTTAGAAGCTGGGGAATAAAGCTCCTAGATACCAACTTCAAAAAGGCAGACTTCTCCTGGCATTCCCACCCTGATATTTAGCCACTTACTCGCTATAAATGTTTGGTCTTAGGGACTTAAAACAAATGAAGCACATGAACAGTTATGCAGATGAGTGTTTAAAGACCTAAGGAGAAAGAAGACAGAGAACAGCAAGCAGGAGGCGTCCTCCCTCGTGAAACTAGTTACTGGGGTACCCGTAATGAGAAACAAAGTGGATAAACGCTAGTAGTCTTGGTGGGAAGGCCAGGAATCAAGGGTGTCTGCACACTGCAGGACTACCCATGAAACTTTACCGATAAAGAATATAAGGGAGAACACAGCGAGCAGGACTTCTCAACCTCTGCAATAATCTTTATTTTACGTTCTCACCTCCTTGTTTCTCCTGCAGAGCTTGGCTGTTGTCCCGCACTGTGGGCAAGGAATGGTCTCTGCCGAACGTCCTCTGTGCGATGCGGGGACTGCTTTGTCAGCAACTGCTGATTCCAGGAGACATCTACAATGGGAGGTGGGGGAATCTCAATACTTGTGATAAAATGCTTTTGTCAATACTTATAGACTAGCATAGCTTGTGGGCACATCATAAAGGAGACGTGAGATGTACTGTTACTTAAAATAAGTTCTCAGAGACCCCACACAAAGCCAGAGACAGGCTCTGCTACACCAGAAGACCACTGTGGGACAACATCCTCTTGCATTACCTTCACATACACATGACCTACCCTGCTGCTGAACCTCAGTTTCTGAAGGGGGAAAGGGAGAGGTCAAACAGCTGTCCATAAATAGCACTTGGGAAAATAAAGTATTTCCGTCCTAAGGAAGGAAGCACCAGAGAGACAGAAACCTCCCGTGGTGCCTGGGGATCCAAACTTCTCAATAGCAAGGGTTAAGAGGAAGGTGGTGTAGTCACTGCTCTCCATAAGCCTACTGATAAACAGATCTCTTCCCTTGTAATTTCCTTCTGCGTTTCAGACGGTTGCACAAGGCTCAGTGGCAATAACAGCCTCCCAGCAATATGCAATGATCTGTGATGCCCAGGCAGCCGATCACCCCATCTTTGAGACAGAGCATACTACCTGGATCCATCCAGATGAATTTTGTGGCTCGCAGGTTTGGAAGGGCCTTACCCTGTTGTGCACCAATCAGCTGGTTTAGAGGAGAAGAAAAACTTCATTGGGGCCTACAAAAGGCCTGTTACCTATTTTTAATATCAAGAAAAAAAAAATCCTAGTCCTGACTATTTGGGGACTTAAAGAGAGAGCAAGGATGTGATGTGTTAAGGGGCAAGAAAGAAGCTGTCAGAATATTTGTAGCAGCCCAAGTTGTTGAAGAGAACCTAGAAAAAAAGTCTGATTAGCAGAAGTTGTTAAAAATTGTCAAATCTTTGAAGTTTGCTTAATCACTACTACAAATCCACAAAGACGGATTGCTGGGCAATATCTTCTGTTTTATTTATTTGAGAAACCTTTATCAAAGCACTAAGAATACAACGAAATTGTGGACAGGGAAAGCAAACCTGCTAAGTTTAACAAATTGAATTTCCATTTGGAACAAGTAATAACACTGAAACCTTTTCTATAGACAGACATTTCATTTTATAGAATCATCAATTTTGATGCTAGACTGAAAACAAAAATCTAAAACTCAATTTCAAAATCTTTAGTCCTACTTATTTACTCTCCACTGTTCACCACTTGCATTAGATAATGACGCTAAATTAGTGAATTTGCCTTTTTTTTAGGGTGACCCCGTTGACAGTAATGCTTTGGGGAAATTCCTTCATTCAAAAAACATCAATATTTATGGGAGCTTAAAAAAAAAAATCTATTATTTTAAATGTCATCAGACATTTCTAATGACAAAACCGAGAGAGGTGTCACTTCAGACTTGGCTTGAAATGGTTACATATCACAGGGAGTGATTTTTATTGGACTGGAATGGATGACTATGTTTAATTACTACTGTGAACATGCAGACCTATAAATGAGATTCCTACCTGCAGCTGAAACGTTCATCTCTGATGAAAACAAGAAGATTTTAAATTTCACCTTAACATATTTATCTTTGCTAACAGAAAACAACTTTTGAATCTGAGACATTCAAATTTTGAAGATATGTGTGTACTGTTAATTTCCAAAATTCTTTGAGTTAGATTTCAAGCCACTGTAATACCTGCAAGATTTCTATTAGGAAAAGAATACATGTGTATGAAGAGTCTTGACACTCACCCTGAGTCAACAGCAGATTCAGCCTGGCAGGTGAGCTGCGTTCCATCACCGGCACTTGGTGCTCCTCTTCACCTCCTTTCAAGATACCCATCTCTGGGTGTCCTGAGAGCACTTTATTTCCACTGCCAATAAAAAGATGTCACATTGTATAAATAATGCCAGGAAAAATGCCACCTAGAATATAATGGCAAAATCAGACCTTTGAATATCAGCCTATTTTTTGCAACAAGATTTTTGTTATTGTGTCAGCAATGACAAAACAATGAGGATAAACTGTCACGAATTAACAAGTCTCCAAACACGTCAAGTCTTCCTACTTCCCTCACACACTACCACTTACTCGCACTAAAGATCATTCTGGATTTGTGGAAAATGGCTTCTTTGCCAGAGAAACACCTTTTCTCAGTGTTCTCTATCCAGTGTTCAGCATCATCAGACGCTTCTCGTCTTTGTGAAAGCTATTATTAGCAGTTGGGCAAAGACCAGGACTTTGAACACCATCTGCCAAGTTCAGGTACAGCACGTCCGAGATAGCCAGGCAATCTCACACAGATTCTGAGTGAAAACAGCTACTGCTCCTTTATTCCTCCAAATGGCTTGTGCAACTTGTACACAAGACACAGTGCAGTGCCACAGAGAGATGTCTAAGCTATCTGAGCTCTGATCTGGTTGATGTGACAGCCTTTCAGCAAAGCCATACACTGAAAAGGCAAGCCTTCTGATATGCAAAACTAGCACTGCACATTGCCATATACGTGCAAGCCTGCGGCAAGTGAATATTGATCAGGATATACTATACCTATCACCAGGCCACCAGATGCTGATGCTCCAGCATTAATCATGGGCAGATGTGGCATCCCAGAACTCTACAGAACACAAAGCTCCACAGGGCTAAGAAATACTTAGGCTTGATCCATACCTCCTCTTTTCTTGCCAGAGTTCATTTTCCTTGCTTTTTGGAGACGGTATACTGTCCTGCTCCCAGAGCAACTTTTTCTGCCTTGTAACTTCTTTTTGTTTGCTTTCCTCTGGAGAGCTGTTTGAATCAGTTGTGTTCTAGAAGACAGCAGGGGAGGGAACAAGGAGCTTCCCTTGAATTTGGCATCAGCACACACATGAGAAAAGCACAGGCTGCCCCCAGATACATCGTGTTGACACACCTTATTATCATAAAGAACATCTCACGTTATACACTGCAATCATTTGACCTTGGTAAGGCTAATTTTGGATTTAATGAAGACTTTGGCTAAAACATTCAACTAATTGTATTAGATTGAGCACGAAACAAAAAAGTGCGGGACTGCCCAATTATGAGATGGGCTCTGTTGAGCCCAAAATAGGATGGTAGCAGTTTGCTTGGGAATATGGCTCTTCAACTGTAAAAATATACAAACTACGGCACTCTGAGGTATCACCAGGTATGGAATGAATCCAGGGAATACTCTTACTGTTCCCAGACTGTGTTAGCCTTTAGTGAAGAATGAATCTTTGCACTGAAGATAGCTTAGTTTTTATTGCCTTACTAATCCATGAGAAACTCACCGCTGTCTTGTTTCCTTCAGGGGTAGAGGAAGAGGAGGAGAGGAGCTCAGCAGAGTTTGAAGAAACAATGAATGGAACTACAGTATCCTCAATTATCTTACGTTCCTAGAAAAAAAAGAGGATCAGGAGAAAGCAGGGTTAAAAACACAGAACGTCCACTATGAGCTTAAAAAGTAGAATCATAAAATTTGGCTACATGCTCACGTTTAGATGGCTAGGTAAGGACCTGTGGTACCTAATGTTAACACCTCAATTTTTAATTTGCCTCAAGGTTTTGCACTCCCTTTCCTTTCACCATTACCATCTTTGAGAGGGGATGTCCAAGACTGAAAAGAATATTCCACCTGGGATGGCACCACTGTTTCTCAAAACATCTGTCTATTCAATTTCACGTAAAAATATCGTACATGAGAAACTTCTTCTGAACGTTGAAAGAAAAATATTTCTTGTTCAGATCACAAGTATAGCCCTCAAGAACAGATGATAAAACATCAATTTGCATAATGTACTAGTCAAACTGAAAACATGAATATTTTCCAATTTCCTGCAATAATGACCCACATACGACAGAAGGAAAACACTATCTTCTATATTGTTAATATTCTACAACTGCAAGCTTTGAACATTTGCTGTGAATTTTTTTTGAAAAACAAGGCCCGTTTACAAAATATTTACGTGATCAAGCCCAAGGCAGACAACAATTTCATCTGGAGTTCCACCAAGTCCAGACACCAAGTATACGCCAAAACACACAAGGCTCTGCCTCCGGAGAGAATTCTGAGCGTGCCCAGACACAATCATACTGACTCACCCTGACTTACACAGCAATTAGATACCTCCACCTATGCAGAGGTTCTGAGGATACCTGTCTAAACTTTTAAATACTTTTCCTCAGTGCCTATAGTAGTGTTTAAGAGAAACAACCCTCCTGAGAATTCATCCTTGAGAAGGCTTTTCATTAATTAATCTAGGCATGGGATTTTTTTTAGTTACCTAAGTGGGTGCATTTAAATAAAAAAAAAAGTCAATAAACAACCTCCTCCTTTGAGCCTTATACCTCCTCGTAGTATCTACGCTCCTCCTCTTCAACTTCTCTCTGGGCCTTTTCCCATTCCTCTTTCAGCTTGTCCTGCTCCTTCTGATACTTCTCCTGTAAGAGGATACAAACACAAGTAAATTCAGAACATTCTGTATTAGGAGTAAATTCTGTAGAATCTCCACAGTGAAAATGAACCTGCTAAGAGTGGTTTAATCAGAAATAGAAATAAAAACTTGAAACATCCACTGGTGTCAAAAAAAATCTTCTTTTCCTCCTCTCCCCACTTGTTTCTAGCACTTACATTTAACACCTTCAAACCACGAGGAACTTTTAACATACTAGGAGAAGTTTAATTTGTTAGAAGTTTTTAAATTTTTGGTTAGAAATGAAATTTATGCTCAAAAATTTCAATAATTCCTTATTTATTATACAGTATTAAGAGTTCCAAAAAGCTATCACACACCCCAAAACACTTGGGCATGGATTTTACATTAATAACTTTAGCAAAGTAGCATATAAACAAGCAGGTTTTGCAGATACTGGTACTAATTTAAGAGAGATGCCAGTACAATTTAATGAATGATGAATACCTGTGCAAGTTTAAAAGATAAATTAATAGCATGTAAAGGTTTGAAGAGGGTAAGCTTATAATTAGCTAAATAGTTTATTTTCCTCCTTGATGGAATTATTTCTTGACAATTGTTTTCACACAGTTTTGCATGACAAATTATCTCAAAGAGATCTTTTAAATTGCTTGATAGAACTGGTTTGAATATGGGGAAGAACGGTGACTTCCATATCGCTTTTACACCAGTTCCAACTTCTGTTCAAATTAGAAGCCACACCTGCCTAATCCAGAAGAGGTGTATTCACTATTGAGAGAACATCCATGTACGCCAGAAAAATTATGAGAATTTTACACCATTTTAAGAGGAAACAACCGTATTAGCTAAAAAGAAATAATCTCAAGAAAGCAGTAAAGACACCCACAAGTCATTCTTCAAAGATGGAAAGGCCCCATTTTATTATTCTCCATCCTTTGACAGTTGTCCGCTCTTCTGTTACATGGAGGAAAGGTATGATTTCTTTGGGACCAAACCCAATCACAGTTTCAAAAGACACTACTGACCGACGGGGAAATTCAAGTTTTCAGGGCCACTGCGCTTCTCCCAACTAGGATACAAAACCAGACCTTTTACAGATTACCATGCCACCAGGCAAAACCAGTGGTTGTTTCGAGGGGGTTTCCCCCTCACAAAAAGACCCCAAACCCTTTGTGTCCAAATTTATCTTGATGTTTTCCAAGAAGAACCTGTGAACAAAGCAGAAGTCTACCAAAATCTATTAAGACCATCATGTTAAAGAAGAGTTGCATAGGCATCAGGGTCAGCAAAATACCAGTCTTGAGAAAGAGGCCCCAAGTAATTAAGTCTCACAGTCTATGCTCAACATACTTTAAATATAGTTGAGGATCAACATTTGGTTTAACTTTGCACTGGAATGCAGAACTAAGTCCTTTTGGTCTTTCCATGGAGTGGGGAAGAGAGATGTTAAGAGTGCCCAAACCACAGAGAACGTGTGTGTATGCTCAAGTTCTTATTTATCTGCCACAGAATTTGCTCAAGCATCCACAGAGGATGTGGAAGACATGACATGAAACGCCCAACTTTTGTCCAAAGGGACAATTCAACAGCTGAGCCACGCAGTGGAAGAACTGTAGTTTCTTCCTTACCTGAAGCAAGCGTTCTTGCTCATGCTGCCACCTTTCCTGGCGCTTTCGCTCTTCTTCTGGATCCCAGGACCAGAAATTGAAACGCTTGCGTGAAGGAAAACCAAGCTATTAGACTTTAACACTGTACTTCACAAGGCTACGAAGAAAGCTGCACTTCATTTGGCCCACCCCTGGCAGCAATGTTAAAATGGGAAATTGAGAACTAGATAATGGTTCTCTCAGCTAGCAGATAATAGTCTTAGCTTCACTGACACTCGGGATTGCCCACATGTATCCAAATGATAAAATAATCATTTGGTTTGCAAAGAAACGCTTGGGAAACTTCAGCTGGAGGGGAAAAAAAGGAAAAAGATCTGAAAGAAAGCTCTAAGCAGCACTGAACCTGCAGGTACTCAAATTTAAAGAAAATCTCTATTTTTCTTTTCTATAATCTTCTGCGCAACACGCAAAGCAATTTGTGATTGTAAAATATGTTCTCTCATTTCGTATGGCTGCCAGCACGACAGCCTGTTTTAAATTTTTATCCATAATGAAATAAAATCTCAGGCTTCAGTAAGGATCCCGTTACATGATACATTTCCATGTTTAAAATCCTTATAATCAAGGGCAATTTTAGACACTTGATGTCATACTCCTTTCCACTAAGAGTTGTATTAGAATCTGATAGGAAGAGATTATGTCTATTTTTATGTGACAAACAGAATATGAAATACTGTGTACTTTTAGTGTAGCATTTGTGATGGTTGGTTTTTTTCTTTTTCATTGGGGAGGCAGCAGAATTGTAGTCTCTAATTTCTATATATTTAAAGTAGAAGGGATAACTTGGAGTTACATATAATTTTGAGATTATGAAGCTTTAGTGGTTCCAGCAAACCAGTATTCTATCCCTAGCATTCCTTCCGGACAAGGGAAGAACACATAAATTCCAGATTCAGAGCAGGTCTTGATTTGGGTTGTATTTTTTCTCTCCCATTTCCATAAGAAGACAAATTCTCTTTCTGATTTGGGGATGTTACAGGACAGTTTGCACAAAAAATTCACTTTTGCTCAACATGTATCTCTAAAACAAACAATGATGCAAAAAAGGTACTCACATTTGATTTGTCACCACTATCAGAATCAGCTATTAAAAAAACAGAAAAAGGAAAAATTAAATTTAACACAGAAAAACGTGCTTAGTCTGCAATTAAAGCTATATTGTATCTGTATAAAAAAGCTTCATGTTAGTTTCCTATTTGCTCCCACAACCAAATGCAAGGATGAATCGCAAGCAAATAAACCAGAAAAACAGATTACACCCATCACCAACAAAACTACTTTTTATCTGGGTATAGAGGAGCACAATATTAACTAACATCAGGTTCTACTCTACCACTAGCTAATGCCATCTACTTCTGGCCACAGACGTTAGCAGTGTTCAGACTCTGAGTGTTACCTACTTTGATCTACTTTTCCCTTCGTGATTCAGTGCAAGGAAGGAAAAAGCACAGCAAAGCTAAAAGGATGGGACTACACTATTCAAGAGCCACAGTTACGAAGAGAACCATTGCCATTTTCTATCCAAATGTCTTCAAATTAGGCTGATTTAAAGAAATTGAGGAAAAGGTATTTATAAGCAAGTGATTTCTTTTGGGTGCCTGAAACCAGAGCATCACAACGGGCAACCCAACAGCTCTTTGTCAACTGTGCAGCAGGAATAGACACTTTCTACGAAAGTGAGAGGCAGAACAAGTCCCCGTGATCATCAGCTTTCGCCCCAGCCCCACGTCCAAAGACACCTATGACTGGAGGCAGCAGAAGGGCTGAAGCTGGTCTTAGCGCCGCATTTACCTGACTGCGAGAAAAACTGTGAGCGCCGCCAGTTGTTGCGAACCCTAAGCGGAACCGCGGCCCCGCGGGGCGGCTCTGCAGGCAACGGCACAGAGACAAAACAAGAAACACAGCGCAGTCAAAAGGCGATGACAGACTCTCAGACCTGAGCCGCCACGAGAGGGATTTTGACTACAATCGCTTTGGCCCGTTGTAGGTAGTTTACAACAGACCTGCAGATCACCCGGGCTGCCTGTATATAAATGCTACTGTTGTAACATGGCACCTAACCTTACACAAGAGCTCTAGCAAACTAATGCTAGTCAAGGGCAGCCACCCTTTCAAATCTTTGCATGGTGCTCACATTCATTCCTATCGCAGATACACGTTTTAAAGGATTACGTGATCCTTTCAGCGCTTTCCGTGCTGTGAACACTAGAGAGCAGCCAAGTGTTTCAGCATCACTCAGAAAATAGGCGAGACACCTACAATCTGTTACTTGATGTTTGGATTGATTTGTGCCTAACATAAAATGATGTTCTCAAAGCCTGTTTGGAAAGCACCCCCCCACTTAAAACAAGTGAGACTTCTGTTCCTTTTCAGACAATCCTGTTTTCCACAGTGGATCACCTTCAGTAGTTTCAATCTTGAAAACACTAGGATAATCAGTATATTACCTATACATAAACTAACAACCTACTAAGTTCTCAGGGGGAAGAAAATTTCAGACGATTTTTCTCTCTCTGTTTCTTTCACAATACCTACATATATGCATCTCTAAAATCAATATAAAATCAAACTACTAAACATTAGCAATCTCAAGCAAAACCTTGTCATGAAGGCAGAAAAAAAAAAAAAAGTTCTGCTTTGCAAGAACTCATGATGCGCACAGGTCAAATTGAGGGATGTGGCTAGGTATGTGTATTGTTCATCTATGAAAAGGAGCTCCACATGAGCAGTCGAGTGCAGAATTTGTCTCCAGAAGTTCTTATTATGAGATAAAAACCAATTGCTAAGCCATTTTCATCTGTTAGCAGCAGTACTAATAAAATATAATACTCATTGACATAATATAGCTTTTATTGCTAGGCCAGGTAAGGCAGGCTCTCCCTGTCCCCCGCCGTTGTGTCACAATTCTGCTGTTGTGTTTAAGGGGAACAGACAGAAGAGTCCTTTGCATCACAAAAGCCACACTACCAATATCAGGCAGATGCAACTAGAAAATAACCATTTTAGCTCCAAAACCATCCAGGTCATTGATTAGCTACTTCTCCCTGAACACCACACACACATATCCAGTTACTGTCCAGCTGAGTTCTCCAAATGCTGTTTGCTCACCTTGTAGACCAGAATTCTGCAGAGTAACTTGGCTGGTCTCAGGAAGTTTCTTTAAAAATGGCAATACTACATTCCCCTCCTGTTCCAGGGCTTTTGGTTTCATCACCTGTTCAGACATTTGGGAGCAGAAAACAGCATTCAAAAATCAGCAGGTTCAATCAAAGGTTAACTTAAGCCCTTTCTACTTATTTTCTCAATCAATATTATCAAAGATGAAGCCTCTATCTCCAGAATTACAACATGGAGTTGCAGTACTGAAGTCCTGGAAGTAAGAGGTAGCTGTTTGTTGTTGGCATTCACACCGCCCTGCAAACCAAAGCTGATCCTAACACAGGACCAACATCTAACTTACCTGACAGAGCAGTATGGTCATGGCCACTTGTCACCTCTGCCACCACCTGCACTTGTTCAGCACTTCAAGAGGACTAAGAGCGTAAGCTCCACTGTCTACACCTTCTGGATACTCTGCCCTCCCAACATGCGGTGGGACTGGGGTTTGCAGGTTACGTTCTCATTTCTGCTCCAGCCAGTTTAAAGGTTCAAATGTTACAAGCAGACACTGGGGAGTTCCTTTGGAGGGGGAACTCTCTGACGACCACACGATTTGGCACAGAAGCCATCCTCCAGGGTCATTCCCTGGCAGATTGTTTTGAATGCACTCCTGAAGTGACATTATATAGAGAAAAATATCGATTTGCACAATAAACATTTCCATGTGAGATCTTTCTTCTTTTTTGTTTTGTTTTCCACTACCTCTCTTGCCTGTACGTACCTCCGGTGTAGCAGGGAGCTCTGCTTCCTTCTGCTGCTCCGCTTCAGGTTTCTTCACATCTTTGTCACTTGAAGCAGCTTCCTCTGAAGGAACAGGACTGGGAAGAAATTCCAATCTCTTCACAACAGGGCTGGCACAAGCTGCAGTTGACTTGAATTGCTTTTGATCTGAACCTAATCCACACATATAAGAAATAATGTTGCAAGGTTAAGATATTTTTTCAGATAAAATGTAGACCTATTTCTTACAACCTGATTTCTTACTGGATATACTGTGAGCCCATAAACTGGATGTTTTGAAAAAATAATCTTTCTTCAACACAAGCAAAATTAATCTCTCAGAGAAGACAAGACTTTAAGGGTGAAATTCACCCAATAAAATGTAGGTGCTTACACTTCACTTGGGCATCATGGGACACCCTTCATGGTCAACAGAGAGGCAGTTCTTGGGGAAGAGTCACCCAAACTGTTTCAGACACTCCTCTTCATCTGAGATGAGCTGTAACCTACAAGGTGCCTACAGAGGTATAGATTTCTTTACTGAAGTCGTGTGATGAATCCTGTCCTAAGATGCTGCCCAGACAAGTAGCTATGCCACAATTAACATGGTTTCACTGTCAGCACTGGAGGATATTCCAGCTTGCCTGTTTCCACTAAACCACGGCAGTCAAGCATCAGGCAGCAAACAAACTGTGCTAACAGGAAGCCTTGGACTAGAATAACCTAATTGTCATTCAGTTCTTAAAAAAACCCAGCAAATTGATGCTGGTTTACAGAAGAAGGGATCAGGAGCACACAGGCCTAGGGCTGAGGACTGTGACAGCTAAACTACTGTCAGCTGGTACCACCATTGGAAGCAGAGCAGTTTCCAGCATCCCAGGCAGTGCGCAAGCACCCAGACATCTCTCTAACCTCTTAAAGCAGAATCTCAGCTTCAGATCCTGTCTCCTCTCCAACCACAGGAGCAGCTTCCAAACGTACCTCGTTGACAGGCTAGGAAAGTGAGCTAAGAAAGAGATGTATCCCAAGGCTCCACTAAGAACCTGTACGCGAACACAGTCCAGAGTTGCTCCTGCTGCCAGGCAGATGCACACCACTTTGGAGCAGCTCCCACACCGTTAGTGGCATAGGGGTCACAGCATGGAATTACCAGGCTTGTACTGAACAGCAGAAGAGGTTGCTTATTCTACAAGAAGGTCACACAGTTTGGACCACATCTATCCCTCCAAAGCAGACATAATGAAAATCCACGTTCCTTTACCATTTCATTTTTTGCAATGCTATCTCAGTTTTTCTTGCCAGCCAATATTAAATTTTGCTATCAATACTTAATGTTTAGCATTTCTCACAGGTGTGGAGCCTGACACAAGGTGGTTTTGTGATTTGTATACAAATATCACCAGCTCATCACTGCTGACTCTTGAGAAGAGAATTTGGTTGGTTCACCACAAGATTGCAGCTTCTACATTACCTGCCAGGTGCAATTCAAGATTGTTAACCTCTGTGCTTTGGCATCTATGAGCCAAAGTAATTAAGGCAGCTGATGAGCCCTTGTTAACAGCCCATGTGCTTCAGAGTCTTGCAGCACATCAAGAAAAGGCTGGATATGCTTCTCATCTTGGGGGAATGGTACCCCATTGATGTTTGAGGGCAAAGCTCAATTGTCTCAAAGGTCTCACTTAAATACCTACTTCAAATAGTACTTTTTACCTACCCATACCAAGCTTTACCAGCAAATTCATTTCCCCGGATTAGGCATCATGCACAAAGGCTTTAAAGAAGAAAATCAGGAGTGTGCACAATACTGTCCATTTAAAGCCTCTACGAGGCCTGAAGTGTGCCTTCTTATTCCCCTTCCCCATTTCTTAATGTCG